>JAWNNW010000679.1:0-283412 GCA_035044465.1 Scaptomyza tumidula | reverse complement strand
TTGGTGCGTTGGATCTCATTATATATATTTGCATACTTTTAGGCTGGCTTTTTTTTATTCATATTGTCCTTCATACTTTTGTAGTTAAATTTAAAAACCAGTGCTATTGCTGCCTATTCTGTTCGCCTCATACTTGGCGTCGGAAATACTTAAGAACTCGATGAGATCGCAAAAGAATACCGCCGAGCTTTCGTCGAGTTTTTGATAGTATTTTCTAGTTTTTGACTCAAGTATACCAGGCGCACAGAATCAGCAGCAAGTGGATTGACTTGACTTTAATTTACAGCCTGTGCCGTATGCAATGATTTTTTTAACATAAAAGAATAAGCGATCTGCCTAAAAGTATGCCACATTATTTTTGGTGGGTAATTTAGCCAATGCATCAACCTTATTTGTTTCCACACAACAGCGGTCGAGGAACCGCTATGGGGTAATATCAACTTAAATAAAAATATTTTGGGCTAATGATTAAAAAAGTTCCCTGTTATCATTGCAGGCAGCTTATTGTGTGCATCGCTTTAGCGTGGAGAGAAAACACATTCACAAAACCACCACCAAAAACAAAATATCCAAGATAGGCCAAATTTCATGTTTGAAATGCAGCCTCGCTTGATCGTCTCTTTTTCTAACAGTTTGACAAGAACTATGTAGGAAAACTTAGCAAAATATATGAAACTTTAGCTGAAATCTATTTGAATTTTATTGGTTTTTTTTATTGTAGTTGATTTTAAGTAAAAATAATAAATTTATTGTTGGTAAAAATCATAAATCTTCTTGATCATATATCCATGATGCATATATGTTAACGCATGTTTTTTTTTTGTATATGTGTTTGAGGGTGCGTATGTATGAATGTTATGTTTGTTATTGTATTTACAACGTTTCTTAGCTCTAAGTAGAAATCAGCTTATTGCCTACTTAATCAAAACAAAAATATAGCGTCGTACTACATATTCTTAAAATACATATATTAAGGACTATACTGAAGATAATCCGAATCATTGCCCTTTATGTATGTATATATATATATATACGTATATATATATATATATTCTCTGGCAGAGCGAAGGTGGTCGCAAACACTAGCTTAATTAAGACACAGGAGATCGTTGAGTTTTTGACGACGGCATTTAGCCGTCGTGCGATCATGTCAAATGGTTCGTCGTCGTTGTGACTGAGCCCCCATTGGCTGTAGCCTTGCCGGAGAAGAAGCGATTGCCCGCCTGGGTGGTGAAGAGCAGCGTGTCCACGGAAGGCAACATTTGATTGGAGTGTACCAGCAGCGGCATATTTACCACCGAAACTGTTGTTGGTCCATTGACCATCCCATTGCCAACTGGTCCCGCTCCAATGCTGGTGCAACTGGTTAGTTTGCCCTGTGCATTAAGCGTAAATGCTGGCAAATAATAGTTAGCGGCACGACCCGTATTCATATTCGCTAATGATGATGTCGCATTGCTGCTTGCTGTGGATACCGCTGCCAGTTCGATGGATGCAGGTGACGAGAACGGTGATGACTCCAGCGAGGGACAGGCTAAGCGATTGCCGCTATTCGGCTTATGGGGCACTGCAAATGAAAAAGACAACATTAATTATCTCCAATACAAGATGTACATATATTTATTTTTATACTTACAGAAATCGTCGTCAGGTAGCAATTCATCGGGTAATTCGTTTTTTATTTGAAAGTGCAGGGCAGTAGCTGCATCCGACGATGTGGCATTGTCGGAGGTGCCCATTTCGGTGTTACCAACTGGTGTATCATATAGTCCGCACTCCTCCATCTCCAGGGCCTGTTCCATTATCAGTTCCTCGGCTGATGTGAGACTAAGACCGTGCAGATCTAGGAATGGTCCTTGTGTCTGCATAGGCTCCTTTTTAATTTGCGGCATTGTAACGGGGACTGACTGCGAAGTGCTACTCACTGGCGGAGGTGGCTTCTGTTGCAGTTGTTTGGGCGCCAGCTGTTTGCGCTCTCGCTTCGCTTTTAGCTGCTTGACTGGAGCTGATGTTGCTGTTGGAGGTGCCAGGTGTGGTGTGATAGCAACATTTGACTGCTTAGTGGTCTGTGGAGGCGGCAACGGATGCACCTGCTGCAGTGCAGTGCCTGCTGGCAAAGTGATGCCCAAGGCGGCAAGAGTTGCTTGTTGTGGTTGCTTCTTTTTGCGTGTCTGCTTAACCGTTGTAGTGGCCGGCGCCTTGGATGTCTGAGCCGTAGAGATAGTTGTCGCCTCTCCTTCAACTGAAAGTTGTGGCTGCTCCTCTGTGGCTGGAGATCCTGTTGCTGACGCTGCAGCTGCTGCCGCAGCGGCTGCCTTCTGCGCCTTGGTTGTTGTTGATTTTTTGGAGCAGTAGGAGGGAATGTTCTCGAGATGCTCGCCAGTCTTATGGTCCACTTTGTGACGGCGTCGTGTATGCTTCAACCAATTGGGAAAGTTGGTAAAGTCACGCGGACAATAGTTACATTTAAACGGCCGCATGCCCGTATGTATATTCGAATGCTGCTTCAATTTCGAGTTGCTAATGAAGCTCTTGTCACACACATTGCACGCAAAGGGGCGCTGCTCCAGATGCACCAAATTATGCACTTTCAAGCAACGTTCCGTTTTGTACATTTTGCCACATTTCTCACAGCGATAGGAGCGCGTCTGAGCATGATACTTTTGATGGCGCTGCAGATGGGAGCGCTCCTGGAAACGTTTCTGACATTCGGGACACTCGTACGGCTTCTCCGAAGAGTGGATGCGTGCATGATGCGTCAAATTGATTTTTTGCACAAATTTCTGGCCACATATATCGCATTGATACTTCTTGTTGTCGCTGTGTATCTTTCGATGCATCCACATGCTGCCCAGCTTTAAGCTAGAAATTTAAATAATATACGTTAATAGTTAATTATACGAAGACGTATCTCAATTTAAAGACTTACCATTTGCCGCAGTCCGGGCACTTTTTCCACGTGTCCTTGCGTCCCTCGGTGCGATGCGTCTTTAGATGCTTCTTGAGACCTGCCAGCAGATCGAACTCTCTCTGGCATTCGCTGCAGTTGTAGGTGATGCGTAATCTATGCGCCGCCGCCTTATGAGTGCTTACTTGCTGTTGGTTGTCAAGGATCAAACCGTTGCAGTCCAAGCACTTGTAGAGTGGGGGCGGCGGTGTTTCCATCTCCAGTTTAGCATTGTTATCCAGCGGCACTGCCGGTGGCGGCATATCATTTGCTGGCGGCGGCGGCTGCTGCTGTTTTTGTTGTGGTTGTTGGAATATTGTGAACGCTGGCGGCAGATGTTCCGGCTCACAATGCTCCACTTTGGTCAACAGAGGTGTTACTTTTGAGTGCGGCTCCTTTTCATCGAACAGCTCCTCCTTGAACACTTTTAAGCGCACCGCTGTCGCAGCGGGAGCTCGAGGCTTACGTTGTGCTGGCTGAACCATCGGCAACTGCTCCGGTGATGGAAGCTTAACTGGCGTCGTCGATGTTGATGTGATCTTTTTGAATGGCGAGTTCGTAAACGCATTTGGCGGCTCCGGCCGAAGGAAGGTCACATTGAACTCGGAATTGTGATTGTCACTGGCGCTGCCATTTGACAGATTTGCATTTGAGCTGGGTGTGGGACTGGGACTCGGAGCACTTAAATCCTCTCTACAGACATCTGAGGACAGATTTAGCTCCGTATTGTTCTGTGCGCTCTCGTCGAGTACGCGCCAAAAGTCAGTGGAGGAAAGGCTGTTGCCGTTAATGAAGCTCGCTGAGCTAATTGTCACACAGGCGGACAGATCAATGTCTAGGGATTCGTCTTTGATGCTCGATATGGAATCAAAATTGTTGATGCGAAGCAGGGAGCTTAGTATCTCATCGTGGGCTGCTTTGGTGGGGGTGCCTGCATTAGCCGCAAAGTCGCCGCCATATATTTTAGGCGGCAATTTTTTGCTTGGCGCCTCTTCTTTCATTCTCTTTGCTTTGCCTTTACACTCCATTCGCAACTGCGACACGTAAAGGTTATGCGGTCGGCGTTTTTTAATTTCTAGCGCTGGCGCTGCGAAATTTTCTACACTGGTTAATTGTTTGCAGTCACAGCACTATTGTTGTATACATTTCGGTTGAATTTGCACAAAAAAAACACTTAAATATAGCACAAAAACACCAAATACATTGTGAAATGCGCTTTGTTTTTGTCACGCTATGAATTCTCAAGTCGCCATTTTGACAAACAGTGTTGTAAGATGCGACGCCCATGCATTTAAGGGTTGCACAGACGGCATTAATCGATTTGCTCAGCTTACATAAAGAATTTGGATTTTACCTTCAATATGACTCGTTCACACTGTTGTTTTGACCAGTTTTATAATATTGTCTAAAGTGTGACCACATTTTTTTGTCACGAATGTAAAAATGGCGTCTGAACAAGACGAAAACGTTGTAACAGAGAATTTTGGTAAATAATAAGGATAAAAAATAAAATGTTGTTGATCGCAGTGCTCCATAAACTGTTTGTCGCATTGCTCATGTGTTATTTTGCGCAACAAATCTGTTTGTGACTGAAAAAAAAAGAACAATAAAACGTGAATATCACGCGGCATACGTAAAACCCACTACATTGTGCAAACCACACACACATGCACGCATAGGCATATGTAGAATAAAAGGCGCATTTTTTAAGTGTTAATCGGATTTAACATATTTTTATTTTTAATTTTCAAGGACGCCGCACGCGCTCTGGCCGTCCAGTGGTATCAGCAGGGCCTCCAACGCGAACCACACGTCGCACATCGAAGCGGCAAGCACAGGTCAGTAACAATACACTCACACATGCGTGCCTTCGTTTTGGTTTGCATTTTGATGAAAAAACGCATCTTCATGCGGATGTGGCGTTGTTCCATTCGCTAATGATGGCTTCCACATGATTTTCTGCAAGGGCCAACTGACAAAGCAAACTAAAAAACGAAAGCGCAGTTAATTATTGTTTGGTCGTTAGACAACAATACCAATATTTTGCTTTTTCAGTTGAGTGATCAAGAGGAGGAAGTCGAGGTAAATAGTCAACCAATGATGGCTCTGGCCGAGGAGGAGGAGCAGGAACTCGCTGCAACAGAAGAGACACGGTATGAAGAACTTGCACAACTTCAGGAGCATCTTGACGACGACGTAGAGATGCTGGCAACTACAGAAACAACTGGCGGTGTGGATGAAAAGAGTTCCTCATTTCCTTTTGGTGCCGTTACAGAACAGCATTCGGAGACTAGCGACGATGTCAAAGAAAGTCGTCGAAACGAAGATGGTGTAGACACGTCTCTTCTGGCCTCCCTTGTTGGAGATAATGCCAATAGTTTACCGTCTATGGCCGGTAACGATGACGGAGATACCAATAAAAAGTCCGACTTTGAGTCTAATGTGGCAGACGCACTTGATTCACTTGGGAGCAAGCACAACTCGTCAGATGATTCGAGTTCACATCATGCTATTGCCGAGATGTTAGACGATGATATGATGGACACAAGCAATACAACAATTGTGAATACGGAAATTATTTCAGAAGATGAGCTGCCGCCTCCCAGCAAGCCAGAGATCAATGATGCCGAAGAGGTCTCCGATGAAGAGTTGCCTGCACCGCAGCGCGCCGAGTTGCCAGCCGATGCTGAAGTCATATCCGAGGATGAATTGCCCACACACAACAATAACAATAATGTTAACGAGTCAAAGGCCAGTGTTAAGCGCAAAGCTGGCAAAGATGCTGATGTGCCGCAGTCTACAAAAGATGATGACGGGCAGAGCCAAAGCGAAACGTTCGCAAAAGTGAAATCAACTGAACAGTATAATCCCGGCAGTCCAACATCTGAAAGTAATGATTCGCCGCCCATGGAGAAGCGTCCCAGGGTCGATGAAGGTAAGAGAACTTGAAATTAAAACGTTAAACGTAAAACGTTAATTGAGTCTACTGTATCACTTACATTCTATAAGAAGCCGGACACAAGGACAAGGATAAAGAAAAGGACACTCAGAAGAAGGAAAAAGAGCGTGATAAAGACAAAGAAAAGGAGAAGGACAAAGACAAAGAAAAGGACAAGGAGAAAGAGCGCAAAAAGTTACCCGATCTCGACAAATACTGGCGTGTTGTCAAAGATGACGCATCCGATTTCACCGGTTGGACATATCTACTACAATACGTGGACAGCGAGGTATATTCTAATTAAAAGTGTATTATCATTTTACGTAATCGACTAGCTTTCTTTCAGTCGGATGTTGAGGCAGCGCGAGAGGCTTACGACACATTCCTGTCGCATTATCCATACTGCTATGGCTACTGGCGCAAATATGCGGACTACGAGAAGCGCAAGGGTATTAAGGCCAACTGCTATAAGGTGAGTCCAACATACATTTCAATGCAATTAAACATATCTTTGCGATTCTTTGTTTTACGCTTACTCTTATGATAACGACAATTATTGATATTCCATATTTGTTATAATGCAATTTATTATAACTGAATAAAAAAAAAAATACATTCAATAAAAGCAATAAATTACCAAAACAAAACAAAACTAAATTACGGAAGGCAAAAGAAACACCAATGATCCTCCTTACCTTTGGTCGTCGCGCATACAATCGGGTGCCTACAATTGAGTGCGGTTCATATGTACAGAGATTAGCTAAATCATATCCTTTGTTTTTTTTTTTTTTGCCTACGATGTGGTATTTGTAAATTTAAATAAAATGTGTACAATGAAATGATTTCTCAATCGTAGGTAGGCCCCAAATCTTATTCGCCCCAGCGTTTCAGAGTGTGAATTTGTTTTCTTAATATGTGTGTTCACTTTGTTGTACTTCGGCTACAATCTCGTTCATAATTGTTAATAACCATCAATCATGATCTAAGGTGCTAGTTTTACATACATATACTAGTCTCGATGTTGGGCACGCACATGGATGCAGTTATAATCGTATAACCAAATTGATGTTTTCCACAACGTAAGTTGTGCACCAATTCCACAAAACAAAAAAAAAACTATACTCCTATTTGACTTACGAGTCAGTCGCTTGTTCGTTTGCCAATTTTCTGCTCTCTTTCTTCGCACGTTATTGTTATCACCACAAACAACTCCTTCGACTCCTACAGCACGTTCTCGCGAGGCCGTAAGTAAGTACAAATGGCGTTTAAATGAAATTTTTAAGTCTATCTGTGTTAAAAATGAAATAGTATGTACAAAACGTGTGTTATTTTCTGTGTCTATTTTAATTATGTATTGTTATCTAAGCTTACTTAAGATCATTTTAGTTAAGTGCCTAAGTTTACAAAGAACATCGACATAACCACCAAAAAACCAGCAGCAAGTTAGTTAATTAATCACAGATACGTCTGGTAAAGAGCATTTTTAAAATTTTATAAACATTTCTATTTCTTCTCTGCGATCAACAACAATCAAAATACCGAATCAAATACTTTGTTCCACGAAAAAACATAAACATATGTATGTAGGTGTTTGAACACGGACTCGAAGCCATACCACTATCAGTGGATCTATGGATACACTATCTGATGCACATCAAGTCAAATCATGGAGACGACGAGCAATTCATACGCACCCAATATGAACGAGCTGTTCAGGCATGCGGCCTTGAGTTTCGATCCGACAAGCTCTGGGATGCGTACATACGTTGGGAGAACGAATCGAAGCGTTATCAGCGCGTCGTTCAAATATACGATCGTCTGCTCACCATACCCACTCAAGGCTACAATGGTCACTTTGACAAGTATGTTCAATTAATAATCAATAAATACATTAAATTCAAAAATCATATTTTTCAGTTTTCAGGATGTTATAAATCAACATGCAATTACTGCAACTATTAGCAATGAGGAACTGGTACGTTTCCGCAAGGAATGGCATGAGCGTCAGTTGAGCAAATCCTCAAAATCCTCGTCCAAAAGTCGACGAGACAGTGGTAGCTCAAAGGAAGCCAAAGGTGAACGTGAAAAAGACCGTGAACGCGATGAAAAACAGAAGGAAACTCCAGCTGATGGCAGGGAGCCCAAAGAGACCAGTGAATCATCTGTTGAAGAAACAACAACCGATCTGACCATAAGTGAATCCACGTCCACGATCACGCCGAAACTAGCAACCACAATTGATTTTAACGATCTCAGCACTCTCAGCGAGGAGGAAACGATTGCAATTAAGGACAAAGTTATTTCGGCACGTCGCAAGCTGCATAAGTTAACAGTTGCTGCCGTAACAGCGCGATGGTCTTTCGAGGAGGGAATTAAGCGTCCCTACTTTCATGTCAAGCCACTGGAGCGCGCCCAGCTTAAGAACTGGAAGGATTATTTGGACTTTGAGATCGAGAAAGGTGATCGTGCACGCATTCTCGTACTGTTTGAACGCTGTCTAATAGCATGCGCTTTGTACGATGAGTTCTGGCTGAAGATGCTGCGTTACCTGGAGTCGCTAGGTAGTGAACAAGGCAAGGATATTTTGAACATAACTCGTGACGTCTTCCGGCGTGCCTGTCGCATACATCATCCAGACAAGCCCAGTCTGCATTTGATGTGGGCCGCTTTTGAAGAGTGCCAACTTAATTTTGATGGTGCCGCCGAAGTGTTGGAGCGAATCGAGCAACGTTGTCCCAATGTTCTTCAGCTTGCCTATCGCCGCATTAACGTGGAGCGACGACGCGGCGCCCTGGACAAATGCCGGGAGCTCTACAAGCACTATATAGAGAGCAGTAAAAACAAAGCCATTGCCGGCAGTCTGGCCATTAAGTATGCTCGATTCCTGAACAAGCTCTGCAACGATTTAGATGCCGGCCTAGAGGTACTTCAGCAGGCGCTTGAACGTGACCCTGCTAACACACGTGTTGCTCTTCAAATGATCGATCTGTGCTTGCAGCGGCCGCAAGTTGTTGAGCTTGAGATCGTCCAGATTATGGACAAGTTTATGGCCCGCACTGACATCGAGCCCGATCAGAAAGTGCTTTTTGCACAGCGCAAAGTAGAGTTCCTTGAGGACTTTGGTAGCACGGCTAAGGGTTTACAGGATGCACAGCGTGCATTGCAACAGGCACTCAGCAAGGCCAACGAGGCGCAAAAGAAAAGGTACATTAACAAAATTTGTTTGCTTGAAAATTTTATTTTAATTTCTGACACTTACCAGCGATAGTCGTAAAAACTCCACCGGTGGAAAGGATGGCGCCGCTGCATCCGGTGGATCATCTGCACCACTAGCTGCCTATAACAATGGTGGGTCGGCAGCAGCGAATGCCAACTATAGCTACAATTCGGTTAACTCGGGTGCCTACTATGCTCAGCAGAACAGTGGCGCATATCCGGCACAGCAGCAACAGCAATCCTACGACTCCTACTACAATCAATGGGGTGGTGGAGGATATAGCTCCGGTGGGACCAGTGCCGGTGCCGGTGCCGGCTACAATTATGGCCAGTGGAGCGGCTATGGGAATTATTATTAGACAGACAAACCGTTAAATTAGTAGATAACATAAAGATATTTGTAATTTTATAATGATTCTAATTATACACCATTAAAAATATGTAGCATATGTATGTATCACGTATACATATGCAGTTATATAATTATATATGTGAATATACTTGCAAACCTCACTGTAAACGGCAAACCACAAAACAATTCAAATACAAATTATCTATTTACACACATAGAATAAAGGATTTTATTTAAAACGGTATACTGTTCTCGATCATACACTTTTTTTTAAACTTATTACCAATTACATTTCGTTTCTTATTTTTCAGAGCGGAATGTTGAACTAACGCGGCTAATAGCTATAAGTAACACACACAAAATAGAGATTTTCGCAAGCTGTGGCGCACTTTAAAGGCATGGCCTGTACCATGATACCTCGCCGCCATTGCAGCCCGTAACAAGTAGCGGTTCTTTGGGACTAAACTTGGCGCACAGAACCACATCTTGATGCTCAATAAGGTTAGCCAGCTCGACCAATTGCCTTGGACTTTGCTTCATCTCGTCAACAAACAGCGGATTTGGATAGTCACTGCAATCATCCTGATAACCAAGAAGACGCACACCATTGCCATAAGGTGAGCAAATGATTCGGCCATCCGCCGAGAAGCCCGGTTCTTTGATAAATCCGGGCTTGTTGTTTGTCTCCGACGCATAGTATAATAATTTCTTGGCATTCTCCAATATTTTGTGGTCTGGATTCTCATACGATGTCGCCACAGCCGTAACGTTGCTAAGCTGTTGCAATTGCATATGTGGTTGAAGCACAACACTCACCATACTCGGCTCATTGTTCGGACCAGTGGCAAGGGTAGTCAGGTCACTTGTTCTTATACCGCTGCTGGTGTTAACACTACCGCTCGGCTCTGCATCACCTCCGATTCGTGCAGTAGTCTGACCATTGGGTAGAACAACCGGGTGTCCCTCGACTGTGCGTAACGGCAACACTCCGCTGCTGAGGGCATACACAAAGTTATAGCCACTCACATGATGTGCGGCGTTGCGCGATCGACTTTGGCGTATAGCACGCTCTTGCACCGTCACCTCAGCCGCCCAAATGTCCGGTATAAAGCCATCGGGACGCTGAGGGGTCGGTTGCGGTCGTCGTGGTAAAGCTGCTTGGTGTCGCAATAATTGTGTCCGTGCAATCTCTCTTGTCTGCTCTAAACGCAACTGATCTGCTTGTGATAATCGATGACGCTTTTTTTTTGTTGTGGGCTCATCGTCGTCATCGTTTTTGTCAACAGATGGTTTGTCTGGCTCCTCGTTAATATCATGTATGCATGTCCATTCGCTCTGCTCATTGCAGCTTACGTTGCGGGTTAAAATGCAGCGACATTGTGGATGTATCTGTAGTGCCATAATCATTTCGGCATCATTCTGTTCTGGAAAATCGCTGACCAACTCTACCCGGTTTTTCGTCTGACTCTTCCCAAACACATGATCGTATTTAGCTGCCTGGGGTATATACTGATCGCCTAGCTGCATGAGTCTATAGATGCCAGGCTTAAAATGTACTAAGGTATGAAAAGATGTCAACTAGAAGTCGAATGCTTTTGACCACTTACCCTAAAGCCACACAGATCCTTGTGCAATGTTGTCAAGTCCAAGTGATGTATAATCATAATGTACCCGCTGCTAGTGCATAATACCAATTTGTCGCCTTCTGGTGCGATCCGGCAGCGCATCAGGCCGCTGGCATGGAAAACACGTTGTGAGATCAAGCCATTCTCTGTATGCGATCTAATGTCCCAAGTGAATATGCTGCCATCAAAGCCCGATGTCACTAACAGTTTGTCCTTCGAAGAGTACTCGATGTTCTTAACCCAGTTGGAATGGCCGTGCAGCACACGCACCTTCTGCTTCATATTGCGCAGATCCCAAAGGGCAACTGTAAAGTCATCGGAGCCAGTAGCAAAGAGGCGATCATCATAGAATCTATTTAACCAAAAATAAATTATTCAACCTGCAACTTCTGTTCGTGGTATGGAGAAAACTTACTTTATACAATTAACGCTGTCTATGTGCGCATTCGGTACTTTGATAATTTCTCTTTGTGTTATTGCGTCAAAGACAAGGACACATTTTCGTTCAGTGGCAGCGACGACAACGTTACCTTCGGCATTGAACTCCAAATTGAAGATGGCACCTGTGTCGTGTCCCGCCTTGCCAGGATTGCAGTTCGAGTGATAACTGTTGAACATGCCTATCGAACTGTAGATACGACGCATAAAATAATTCTCGATGCCCATTTGGCCATTTTGAAATAACCAGCCGCTTTCTCGTCGGCTAAGATACTGCTCCATGTTGTGCATTGTTATTGTTTGTATTACTCGCACTTCCTTTAGCACTCGGTCTTTAAAGTTTTTGGTTTTGTGTATATCAAGATTTCTACGTCTGCGTAGTGATGTCAATATCGGTAAATTTTTGGCTGCTCACTTAATGCATTTTATAAATGTGTGTACAAATCGAAAATAACAAAACTTACCGCATTTATTTCATGTAAAGCTTAAAATTAACATTATTATTGAAAAACGCAGACCCTAATTATAATGGGTCTTGATAACAACAAACAAGCTGGAACTTGAATGCACTCGTTGTGCATGCAAGAATTGCAAATGCAATAATCAATAATCATAGATGTAACTATCATAAACAATGATTGCGTACATCACCACTACAAAACAAAAGATTTTCATTTTGCTCGAATGGTGTTACAAAAAGATTTTTTGAACACACTAAAGTATTATGTCTCATGATATGGTTTAAAATCATTATAGATATAACCAAATAAATACATTGCTCATCACTATTGAATTGTGTACGACTGCTCGGTTTTTGTCTTGATTGAACTGCAGCCCTGGCAAGAGTGACCGTTTGTTAATAATTACAAATTGCTTGGCCACACTTGTTTTTGTGGGTAATAAACAAAAAAAACTTTTTGCACCAAGCTGAACTATAAATATGTAGCAAAAGCATTTAAGAAGCGAATTTAAATAACCGCGACATTAATATGGAGCGCTTTGCTTTCAAGATTGATGCAGCGCTCAAGGCGAACTTATATAAAATCTGTCGTCTGTGCGGCATCGATAATCCAACAAAGGTAAAGATTTTACCCAATCCCAGCGAAACTATAGACCTAGATGAGCCCTCACTTTGTCGTAAGGTCTTTGAGTTGGTTGGATTTATGGTAAGCGACATAAATTAAGATAAGCACACACAAATCAACACCCCATTTTGTAGGTGGCACATAATGACAAAATGCCCCAGACAATGTGTAGCCTGTGCGTGGATAAAATCAATGATTTTTACGAGTTTCGAGAAATGTGCTACGCAACGAACGATCAAACACGTAATTTGCTAGGGCTTAAGCAATCGGAACCACAAAAGGTAAGACCTATGCAAAGATTCTAGGGATGGCTAATGAAACCATATTCTCTTCACGCAGCTGATAGATGTGAAACCCGTTATTAAAAGTGAACCGCAAATAATCGGCAAACGCGGACGTAAACGCAAAACGGATGAGACTGGTTCGGTAGGTGCTCGTAGTAGCGCCGGCACCAAGTCCAGTGCGACGGAGAGCATCTTAGATGTAAAAACTGAGCCCATTAGCTGGCGCAAGAAACAACGCCTGCAACAGCTAGCATCGAGCAAAACTGAAGTGTACGTAAAATTAAAAAAATAAAATGTTTTATCGTATGTAATAAAATGTACTCCCAACAGCAAAGACGAGCCACCTGATGTTGATCTCAGAAGTTTGTCAGGCAAGAAAACCCGCAAGGCCAGTTGCAGTGTATGCGGCGAGCGTTTCGAAAGCAAGGAATTGGCTGAGGAACACAAGTGTGTGTCACATGTACCAACAGTCATGCGTTACTTTTGCAATGCCTGTAATCAGAGTCATCACAATCCCGCCGATATCAAGGCCCATCAGCTATGGCACAAGCTGTCTAAGACACCGTATAAGTGTCCCAGGTGCGATGTCAGCGTTGCTAACAACTATGCCTTTACTCGCCATTTGCGCGAGCACACAGTGTCCACGCCCATCGAGCTCCTGGTACTGGATCGCGTGTGTCCGCTGTGCAAAAAGACTTTTCTCACGAATTACTTTTATAATACACATCCTTGTGCGCGGCGCACCCGCAAGTGTGGTGGATGCAGTTGTGCTTTAAGTAGCGAAATTGCCTATATGCGACATGCACCTTACTGTGCCAAGATGTACTCAAGTCACTCAAAGTACATAACGCCTAAAGTGGCTGACCATGAGGCCCAGGTCTACATTAAAAACGAAAACGATTTTGAAGTAGAGGAAAATGCACATTCATCTAGCGTCTATAGACAAGATGTGGATATGCAGCCGTTTGTTGTTTTGGAGCGCTTGGAATCGCCTCGCGAAAATGCCTCAACAGTGTCTAACTCACTTGGCCGTAGCAGTGATCGTGTTTCTTCCAAAAAGTATTTGAAACGCGTCGATCAACTGTTAAAAAATACAATGAGCACATTGGTCAGCATCAAGCATGAGCCTGAGGTGCATATCGATGACACTGGCCCGCAGACAGACAGTGGGCCAGATGATGAACCACCTCCATGTGATGATTTCCATGCTGGTAACGATGACAGCAATGACGAAGCAGAAGCAGCATCATTAGAAGATATATCAACTGTAGCCGTGAAACAAGAGCTCTTTGACGAAGACTTCGAGAAACATCAGCAAATTAAACAGGAGCCGCTCAAGCTTAAGCTTAAAATAACCAATAATCATGGACAGCTAAATTCATCGATAGTAGATGATGACAACGATATGCAACAATCAAAGAGCGCGAAAAAGAAAAAGAAACGGAGACACAAGGAGCGTAACAAGGAGACGGCGGAGCCCGAAGCGACACCCGATGACCCACAACAAGCAACAACAGGAGCTTTAGACAATGTAATTGTGACGGTTAAGCAAGAACGTGTTGATGAAAGCTATGCAGATAATGGTGGACCACAAACCGAATGTCAACCAATGACTAGCATTCCTATGCTCCAGCTGGACAGCAGCTTGGGTGAGGTTGACCAGGCGGCTTCAGAGACAGAAGATGTGAAACCAAATCGTTCTGAGCTCGATCGCCTTATGAAAATCACAAATATTGCGAGTGGTGTTCCCATGGCCGAGGAGGTACTGCCTCCGGAGAGCGCGGTAGAGGCGGTGCCCAACGAAAAGCCGGCAGTTAAAATGCCAGACAAGCCCAGACAGAACAGTTCCACAAAGGCAACAGCGCGTAAGAGCACCGGTAGAGCTGCAAGCACACCGAAACCACTACCAGCTGAAGTTTTGCTACCACAAATCGTTTCTGTAGAAAGCGGGGCTATGATACCCTTTAATATTATCGATATTAAACCAGAGCCTGCAAATCGTGGCTATGCGGATGAGCAGATGGATTGGGCAGCACAAGACGAAGCAGAGCAAGAGGCGCAAGCCGAGATTAATCACAATGAGAAAATTGATGAAGAAACGAGCTACATAAATAGTCTGGATCTAAGCAATGTTATTATTAAGCAAGAAAATGATTTGCACATTTCCGATATAAATCTCAATGGCAGCGAACCCGATTACATGCAGTACAATGGATTGCCAGAAAGTGCGGAAGACAATGACGACGAAGACGATGATGATGATGATGATGAAGATAGTGCTTCATCAGCTGATGAAGCAGAGGAAAATATGGATACGTATGAGGAACAGGAGGTTCGCATTTATCGTGAAATCGAGCTACCACTTTTGGATGAACAGAGTCCAGTTAAATCACCAACTGAAGACGCCCAACCCGAGTCAGCGACAATGAAACAGGAACCACCACCAAGCAGTTTAGGGGAGACTGCGCAAAGTGAGTCAAATAAAATGCCTGCAGCCGCAGAACATGTGCAGCTAGAACAAGCACCAAACGGCTTACTTGAAACAGAGACTGCCAATGAACCAGACAATAACGTAGCCAAGTCGGAAAGTGACACCGAGATGATGGAGCTTGAACCAGCAGCTAAGGCAGTAGTAGAACAAAATCTACACGCAGTGAGTGAAGAACAGGAAGCACCAACGGTTACGACGGTGGAGCAATGCGTGTCAGAAGTGAAAGAGGATAAACCCAAAGACGGATGTCAGGAGTTACAAACCGCATTTGCGCCAGATGAAAGCTTCGCAGATAGAATGGAGCAGGCACCAACACCTGACACTTTAGAAGAACTAAATGCTGTGCCGCAAGTTAAGCAAACCGACGTGTTGCAGCAACCAGATATCAGGCCACAACTACATGATGGCATCCTTGATTCCATAGAAACCCAAAGCCTGTTGGCTGACGAACCACCATCAATGGCAGAAGAAGTGCCACCTGTGCCACAACTTCTATCTAACCTGGTAGAGTCTCAAGTGCCACAATTGGAAATGGCCAGTGAACCACAAGAGTCTCAGCTGTCATCAACGTCAGCTTTTAGCTTTGTAATCACCAGCGTTTGCAGTCAAGCAGACGAGGCATTATCCGGAGCAGATGAACCGCATTTTGAGTTACATCTACCCGAAACCTTTGAGAAATGTGAAGAGCACATTATAAGTGCGCCAAAGGATAATGAGACACTGGCGCAACCTTTCTTTACTCACTCCTCAACGAACTACAATTGCGATGAGGAGCAACAGAATGTGTGGAATCATGAGCTGTCGGCCAGTCTGCAGCAGGTCGAAATAGCTGATCAGCAGCAGTTTGAGGAGGATGTGGCACAGGAGCAGCAGCTGGAGCTAGAGGCAGGCTCCTCAACGGCAAACTGCAGTGAACTGCTCAATATTGACTATGAAGAGACTGAGAACCGCATCAATGAGCAGCAGCAGCAAGAGTTGCAACAGGAGCAACTCGACCAGCGACAACCGCAGCAGCAGCCACAGCCGCAGCTGCGTTGTCCTTTAAACAATGATGATTCCAATATCAATGAGATTGCAGAGAATAATAACAATGCCAACATTGAACGGGAGCTTAATGATGATGCTTATGTGTTGGCTCAGGATAACCCTATAATATAAGCAATAATATTAAGATAATAGTTATTACATAAATGTTCACTTATATAGCCGCCATACCACTCCATTCAAACTGTACATATATAATATATATGTAGTTTGAAATTCCTTACAAAATAACGCATAATATTTCTTTATTATGTAAATACGCTACCAAATTTCGAATAAACATTTAAACACAAATACTTATGAAACATGAAGTATTGTTAAGTTAGATATACACAACTTTATTTACGTAAATTACATAAATTAATGGCTTATTTAATACAATATATATATATAATAGATGTACAACTATATATATATAATATATGTTCGTGTATGTACTGATTTGAATACACAAAATCGCACTAAACTCTTTTTTTGACTCATTCACATACATAATTTATTTGATATTCCGGTAAAATAGTTGAAACATACATGTTGTATTTTTCCACGCGTACACACATATAGAAATGACTACAAATTTTTGCATTTAATGCACTTGATTAACTAAAAGCATTAATACTTTGCCAGTTTAAGTTTAATATACCGAAAAAAATTAAACACAATTGGTTGATGGATAAAAGGACAGGGAAAAATAACTTCTTTGCAAGAAGCTTAGGAAGCATTATCGTCTGGAGGTGTATTTAACACATTGTTGTATAGTATATATTAAAAGAGAATACATTTGGGTTATACACCATGATTAGTTTTGTTTTTTATTCCAATAATTTGCTAATTATTAAAATTTTTAATAGTTTTGAGCAAAAATTCATAATATTAGTTAATTGATTTGCAATTACGATTAGTCAGTTGTTTGGGAGCAATTTTGCTAAGTAATTTTTTTTTTTAATAATATTAGTTGTGTTTTTGTTAATAGTTAGTAAGTTTGATAAAACATATACAAATACATTCACATTCAGTTATTATCGCTCGTATCTTTCGAGCACTTCTTGTCTAGGATTATTTTGTTTAAGGGACACGCATATTTTAAGATATGCAAAGACGAATCTGTCATTGGCCTAGACTAAAAAGTTCTGTAAGTTAGGCACAGTTTCACAAAATAAAGTTCTTAATGTCTTTATAAAGACTTTTGTTTTTGGGATTTTGTGTGTTTGCTGTTTATATTTAGACAGGTGTTTTTTTTTTCTAAGTTTGTATTATTTTTTTTTTTTTTGGCACAAGTTAAGCAAGTATATAAATATATTATATATAATTTAAGTTTATTGTTGTGGCAATACACATAATACATATTTATATGTTTGTAAATAAATATTGTTTTTTCTGTAATTATTTAAGAAATTTTTTGCTTTGATTATGAGTTTGACTTTTGAGCAATTCAAGGTAAGGGATTATGTAAATTTGAAAAAACCAATACGTATTATTATGTTTTTGGTTTAATTTTTGATATCTATAATAATAAGTTAGCTTTGTTGTGTTTTTCAGTTTCTTTTTGTTTTTTTTTGTTTTTTGTTTAATATTAAATTAAAGAGGTATGAAAATTCACTAAACAGTATGTACAGCGATATATCTGGTAGATAAATCGAAATGCCAAAGCACAAATTAAATTATTGCTTATATATTTGGAATAATATTTGCCACATTATCGATCAAATCGAGTAGCCCGATAGATCAAATATCTATTCGGACCAATCATTATCTGAGGAAGTACTACCCTCCTCTTCGTCAGAATGCATGACTGTGCCACGTGCGGCAAGTGCACGGCGCAGTGCATCGGCCAAAGCATCAGTGGCACCGGCACTTCCGTCACTTATACGCTGATCAGCCAATTTACGGTCCGTCACGGGCTTCAAAGCAATGCCACCACGTATCTGACCCAGTAGATCGTTGCGCGGATCGTTGCTGGTGCTGCTTCTGCTTGAGGTAACACTTTCCACTGGCTGGAATAGCATAAGACATGGTTTTAAGGTCTTCAATAATGTAAAAGCCTTTGCTTTAACTTACCTTAAGCGCAGTGCCCTTGCGTATGGCATCCATAAGCGCATTGCGCGTATCCGGCTCTGCTGCTGGGGCTGGCGCTTTGCTTGCCTGAGCTGGTGCTTGGGCCGATGGTATAATGGGCATCTCTGCTGCAGGCATGGGTGGTGGTGGTGGAGGTGGCGGTGGCGCTACTGCTGCTGGTGGTGCTGGCGGTGGTGGTGGTGGCGGCTGAAATTCAAAAATAATTTAACAAAATTAAATTGGATAACTGCAAAGTATAGCTTACCGCTGCTGCTGGTGGGCAGAACGTTGGTGGTGGTGGTGGCGGTGCTGCCACACTAATGGGTGGCGGTCTGCTGGGTGGTGGTGGTGCTCGCGATGCACCCGGTGCCGTTGTTGGCAATGGTGGTGGCGGCTGTCGCGCCGGCGGTGGCGGCGGCGCAGATCTTTGGTTGCCATTTGTTGACTGCAAGACAAGCTCAAGTTATTAAAAGATTGCACTATTATATGGAGGCTGTCTACTTACATGATGGGGATGATGACGACTGGGCACCGGTGGCGGCATATGCGTTGTCGCTGGCTCTTCTTCCGTTGGCGATTCAATCTCCTCCTGCTTCACCGATTCCAGCACATTGTTGCTTTGTATGAAGTCATAAATAAAGGCACGCGTATCGCGATCGTTTAGCTGAGACTCGGAGACACCTGCCTTGGCAAAGAACTTGGTCAGCATCTCATCATTCTCATTGCCCGCTAGATCGAAACCCCTGTCCGCGTTCCAGCCCACATGGCTAACATGCACAAAATTCATTGGTGTACTTATGTCCGCTTTGGTCACCTTAGGCTTCTTATTCTTGCCCGCCGAACCGCTCAGTCCAAAGTTGCTGGACAGAAAGTTCTTTGTGGGCGCTGGCGCCGGCGCTGGTGTCAGCTTCACCGAATTGATCTTATTGTTGCGCATCTGCACGCTTCCACCATCACCAGCCGTCGTCGTCAACGACGTGTTTAGCTTGCTCTGAATCGAAGGTGGACGTGCTGGTTCTCTTGGCACCGGTTGTATTGGTACATTAGGCGCTTGCTGTGGTTTTGGCTTATTACGTTTCTCCGTACGCCTGCGATTGCGTGTATCAATTGCGGTTTCCACTGTGTGATAAAACGAATCGCATTCATCCTCCGAGATGAAATTCAAGCCCACATTGCCATCCTAAAGGAAAAATGAATATATATAAATAAGTAATCGCTTTCGCTTATATCATTAACTTACGCTGCCCTCGAAGGTAAGTAGAAAGGGTCGCGATTTGACAATCTTCATGTTTTCATATATTTCATGCTCCCAAATCAGTTCGTTCTTAATTAGGCAATAGGCGCGTAGGAAATAGGATTTTATGGCGCTATCCTTAACGAAACACACAACGCCCGTATGCTTCTTTTTCCAGTGGGAATGAGCATTTCCCTCCGTCTTGTAGATTTGCACAACGGCCGTATTCAAGGACTGTAAAATACGTATAACAATAGATGATTGATTATTGCTTATTGCGTTATCAATAACAAAACAAAATTAAAGCTCCCATTAACTCCATCGGTTAGGTAAGAGGTAGGCACTACTAAGAGAAACCGCACCTTAAATTTACGTCTCATTTGAAAGAAGCGTCCAACGACAATGCCGAAGACTGTGAACCGTCGCGTTTGAGTTGAGAAACTCATCTGACTTTCAGTTTCGCGCATTTGCTATGGCCCCTCCGAGACTGTGGGTCTTTGGCCATATGCTGCTCATTTGAATACCGATTAGTTTTATGTATGATTATAATACAACATTTGCATTTCATTCAAACACAAATTATCTATATGGCAAAACTGCATCGCTAATCTAACCACTTATCGATGCCCAGCACGTCACAACGTAGGGCAAACAATTAATAGCCACTCTCAACTAGGCAACGTGCTGCACAGAGAGAAAATACTTGAAACTCAACTAAGTTTTGTTGAACATGTTTCCAGTATATGTTGATGCGATTTGACAGACTTGAGTAACTTTAAATCTGAGACCAAGCTTAAAAATAATAAAAGTACTTTTATTAAATATAGAAAATTCCAAATTTTTCGTTCCCTATTTTATCTTAAATAATTTTCTTACTAAAAATTGTTGATGAAGTTTTAAGACCTATTTCTTGTCTTAAAATTGACTTCGAAAAGTTATTTAATGCTTACTCTCCTTCAAAACTTACTTTAAATATAATCAAAACTCTTTTCGTTCATTCAAATCGAAAAAGCTACAAATTTTCTTTCTGTGCACTCTTAACGGGTAACCTGGCAAAGTTGTAAACTTTATTGAAGCTCTGTTCGCTAGTTTCATGCAGACTTGCACAATGTGCACTGCGTTATTCTGTCTCGTCTTCGTTTTTGTCTTCGTCTTCGTCTTCGTCGTCGTCGTTTGCGCAACGGAAATCGTATTTGTGGTGATTTAAGATGGCGTTTTTATTGGCAGCACGCAGGAAATGCTGGCGACAGCCAACAGAAATAAGCCACAAAACTGCCGCATTTAAAATCCTTGCCAAAAGTTGACTGTGGCGCCTAATAAACAAAAAGTTATTAAGACAAAACTCAAAATTTATATAAATCACTTAATCAATAACAATAAAATACGACTTTCAAGAGTTTCTAAAAATCAAAACAAAAGATCGAAAAGACAAACGAAAGAAATCATGATAAAGAGCTAATAATTATGTTGATTTCTATTTATTTTTGTTTTATAACTTAACATATTGTTTAAGACAAAAAAAAACTCTTAAGTGTATGACTCTTGGAATAGAAATGTTGAAAGAATTTCACAAACTGTAATTTACATTGTTTTTTTACATAATTGTAGCTATTATGGTAAGTGGCAGCCAAAAATTTGTGCTAATACCATAAGTTAAAGGTTCTTAGGTCAAAGTTTTCGAGTTAAAGAACATAATATAATATATATATATATGCTTAATTCTTTTGTTAAAGAACACAATAAAAGTTTGCTTTACTCTTTTTATAACCTTAATTAAAGTTAACAAAGTAAATTACTTAAATCATTTTCAAGCTCAACTCATTTCAAGTGTCTCTTAATGTATAATCGATTGAAATTGGCATTGCATTTGTGTATTTTGCCGGCCATGACCAAAACAACATAATAATAAATCAGTTGGCCATGACCGCAACGGCTAAGTAATTGATTGAACTTATCCCAGGGGCCTATCCTAAAGTAAAAGTTGCATCCAAATATGATATAATAGACATATACATTAGCAATGATGGCTCATTTCGGATGTATATATATATATATATATATTTCTGTTCATCTCTATGACCTCTAATAGAGATGAAAGAGACATTGACGTTGATGGTTGGATTGGATTGGATATTGTGTTGCCCACGCGTGCCACAAGTGCGAAATTGTGAACATTTTTCTATTTTTTATTAATGCTTAAAGGCGTTCATATACATATATATGTGTATGTGTGTGTGTAACATTGTAAAATGATGTCTTGCCTTCTATGTACAAAACGACATGAGTACAAACAAACAAGCTTGTTGTTGTTGTTGTAGCATAAAAATCGATGGCAACAAAAATATATACATATACTATGTATAAGTGATGGTAAAAGCTAAGCTTGGCTAAGTCTTGGCTGTCTATATTGTATTGTAGGGTGTTGTTGTCTGCATATGAAAGCAAAAGGGAGCAAATGCAGCGCATTAAAAAAAGACCAGCTATAACAACAACAACTAACGACTAACAACTATAACAATAACAATAACAAGAGCTGCGTCTGCCTGCAAAAAAAGCAACAGACAAAAGGCAAAACAGCTTAACTTAAAACAGCAATTAGAAAGTCCAGTTGCCAACATTTGACGAGAGTTGGTCAACAGCAAACAAATGTGCGTTAAATAAGTGATGCCAACAAATGAGCGACAAATGGACTGCAACAATAACAATACCATTCAGCTGCAACAACAACAACAACAACATCAATCCAAACAACATCAACTAGCTGTGAGGTAATATTTGCTAGACTTTCGCGTTATCACACACAAACATCGCTGTCGCTGTCTCTGTCGACGTTCACTGCGACTGCGACTGCGACGCCAACTGCACAACTACAACTGCATCGATGTGTCATTAACCACAAAATAGCTTTGTTTTTTAGGGCGGTTTGTGGGCGTGTTTTGTGCTGCTAATATTAAAGCTTATATTATTTATATAATGTTTATAAACAAAACATTTATGTAGTATACTAAATATCTTCATATCGTATACAAAAAACACTTTTTAAGTTTGAAAAACTTAAATATGCAATTGGAAAAATACTGTCTTGTCTGGAAGCAGCTGTAAAATCACTTTCGCAAATGAACGTGCCATAATGAACGTTTTAGTATAATGTGTATTTGCTTTATATATATATATATATATATAACAATTATTAATCATCCAGAATCAAATTGATTAAGCTACAGTTCAATAAAATGTAGTGCATTGAACTTTTCTTATTCGAGTAGAACAGAAAAAAGTAAAAATAACTATGAAATGAAGAGTTTACAGTTAAGTTAGCAATAAATGCTTTAAAGAGTGACTTTGTAAAGAGTGACTCAATAGCTAAGTAAATACAGGGTATAAAACAGTTCAACAATAGTTCCACATCAAAAGAAAGCCAACTTATTTGTAGCATTTTGTCAATGCCCAAAGTAATAAGTTCAAAAGCATTTTTAAATGTTTGTCAGTGGAAAGTCGAAAATTAGCAAAGCGTAAATTATAATTAAAAACAAAAACAAACAAACAACTTAAACATATCGTGTAAGCATGACAATTATACTTGTACATAGATATCGCATTATGTTAAAAGCGAAGCTATAAACTTATAATTTTTTTGGGTAAACATTGTTCACTGTCTATGTCTATGTTTCTTAACGTTCTTTTGAAGGCCTTTGTCAACTGTTGTTATCTTTGGGTGTTTGGCATTGGCTATAATAGTTGGATGGATGGGGTCGATAAGATAAGTATGTCCAGTATTTGTTTTTAATGTATTTATCAATTGCAAAAGCTTATCAACATTTGAATAGGCATGCTTTTTCTTACTTTTTCAATAAGTCAAAAAAAAAAAATTCGCTTTTAGGATTTGCTGACTTAAGCTATTAAATTTGCTGATAATAGTTTAATGAACAGAACGAATTTCTGGAACTTTGTGCAAAAATGAAAAATAGTCTCATTCACATGATCTAATGTTACGAAGGTTACATTTTTCAGGCAAAAGCTCATTATGATTATTGTTACATTGGGCGCAATGCTTGCCGGAAATATTTAATCAAGATAAACATGAACACACAAACAGTTAGATAAAGTGAACTATATAGTATATGTATTATCATAATTCCAAATGTTAGCTCTTTGGATTCTTATTTCTGTATCATATATATTTCTCAAATAACAAAAGTTATAAATTTTTTCTAAAGCTTAACTTTAAGCTTTTTCCATGCTGTCTGGCATAACGTTAGTGCACTGTACACAAACACACACACACACACACATGCATAGTTATCCACATTATGACACACTGTAAGGGCAGCAAAAAAATCAACATTCATCGCCTACGCTTTTAAAGTGTTAAAGTTGTTACATTAATCATGGCGAATTAATCATATTTATAATTATGTTGTTGCCCTTTCTTTCTCCTAGTTATTTGCGTAATTGAATAACATTAAATCAGACTTACCTGACATTTTGGGCCAAATAGCCGGAAGACAGCTTCGTTTTCTTCTGAGGTCAGCTGTGTGCTGGTCGCATTTAATTTGGGTTTCGACCGCCCCGCTGCCCTATGACCCGTCTCCTGTGATCTCATGCTGCTGCTCGTACTGATCATTTGCTATGCGGCGGCGCAACGGCTTTGCTGTTATTGTATATATTATTTATATCGTTTATTATTAACTCGCACAGATATAGATATATATGTATGTAGGTTTTTATTAATGTAAGGTACACAAAAACAAACGTATTAAATTGAATAAAATAACCCCAACGAAACACAGTTACTGCGAAAAGTTTTTGGACAACTGGATTTATGGCTGTATATTTTGTATTTTGTTTTCTTGCGACGTATTGAAATGAATATGAATAAAAGACAACAACAAAAACGCGCCCGAGACGAATAAGAAGAAGCAGCGAAGACCGCAAATGGTGACAGCAACAAACAATAAGTTTTGTAATATTGGGGCGCTGGCAAAAGAGGCAGCTGAGGCCGAGGTTGAGTCACAGTTAGCCCAGTTAGTCTGTCAGTTAGTTAGCCAGTTGCGTACAAAACGGTTTCCAGGTCTTGGCTGGGCTGTGTCTCTTATCTTTAGCAATACCACAGTTACTGATTAGATGTACGCATGTGTGTGTATGTGTATGCATATCTATTCGCGTGTGGAGTTATTTAACAAATACACTAATAAACACTTTTCAAATGCAAAAAAAAAAACGCGACCGATGAAGATGACTGTCAAATGACGAGATCGATGACAGCAACAACACACTGCTGCAGGAATAACAACAACAACACCTGTCTGCTCAGCAGCTTAAACCAGGTGGGGTAAAAATGTAAATAGACGCTTGAAAATACAGCAGACAGACAGCCTAGTCACAAACACCAATAAAAAAGGGGTCCAAGGTCTTTCACTGCTGTTGTCGCTGTTCTGTGACGTTTACAGTTTCATTTCGCACACATTCGAAAAATCATTGATTTTATTTTTGCACGAATTTTGTTTGTTTGTCACACATTTAAAGCTCACTCGTTGCTGTTGCTGCTTTTCGCTGCCTTTGGCTTGCTTGTTTCTTTTTTGTAGAAGTAAAAATCTTAAAATACCAGCGCAATGTGGCCGTACCATGAAAACAGAATATTACACTGATTTTTTTCTGTCGATAATAGAGTTGCCATCATGATAAATGGTTATCGTGTGAACGCAAGCAGCTGTTTATCGAAAGCACAGTAGCCAAAGAGAACCGAGCCGTGAGTTTCACATTCGTTAAGTTTGGCGCTCATTTAAAAGAAAAATAAAACTTTAAACATGAAACATAAAAGAGTCGTTTAAATGAAATTAATCTTGCATCAAAAATGATTTAGTTTGCGGATATTGGAACTTGCTATCCTTAACAACGAGAAACATGATTGTCAACAGACCGGTTCCAAGGCAATCTCCAAGTGCTGTTAAATAGGGTATCGCTGAGTTATCTGGATCGACCGTGTACACTGTCCAGTTGCTCACATGGCCTAACTGCACACCCGCCCAGTGCCCAGACTGGCAAGACATAAGGGTACTAGGATCTTGATAAGGGTCGTATAACATTTCTTCGTATACACTTCGTTAAGTGATGTTGTTGCACTTTCCGGCGGATTAGGAGATATATGAACAAACTAAACAAAATTTCTAATCTTTTTTTCACTTTTTGTCAGTTAAAGCAATGAAAATTTTATTGAGATTTAAACTAAATTTAATTTTTTTTTAATATTTTTACATATATATTTGTATTTGAAATGTAAATCGCCTTAAAACAACACTAACTACAAAAATCGTAATACAAAAGCAATACTAATGAATAAAATAAAGTTAAGTAAAATATTATATAAAATTGAACGTCGAACGAACGCGTTTTGAATACTTAAAAAGCAGTGACTATAAATGTTTTTATCATATATTCATTCTCAAATAATATTTGGTTTTTGCAAAAGGAAATTTATATGTTAATTTATAACAAAAAATCGCTAAGTTACATTCTTTTTCTTTTGATTAATTTGTGACCTGAACTACGTACAAACTTCCATATATATTTAGCTTTAAATATTGTTGCGGGTTTAGGTTATATGTTAGTTGTACACAGTTTAAAAGGCCTGAAAAATACCTAACACACTAATATTATTATTATGCAATATATTTGGCTACACACTTGGAAACTTGAAGCTTGGATTATAACCTTCGTTTCTTGACTGTGATCTTGTGGATTAGAGTAGAGTATACAAGTAACTAAGGTTATTAGTTTGTTTTCTAGGCTCTTATCAAACTAACTA
Organism: Scaptomyza tumidula; assembly: GCA_035044465.1. Taxonomy (NCBI): domain Eukaryota; kingdom Metazoa; phylum Arthropoda; class Insecta; order Diptera; family Drosophilidae; genus Scaptomyza; species Scaptomyza tumidula. Next base: position 256,898 of record JAWNNW010000679.1, on the reverse strand, counting down.
ATCTTTTATATAAAGATTTTGTATAGAATTGATTAAGTATATATAAATTTATATATATCTATATATTTTTCGAATAAAAACATTCTTTGATTCCGTTACTCTCTGTCTCTCTTATTTCTCTCACTGTGCGTTTTAAATTTTTTTTGGATTATTCGTAGAAAAAATGCAAGACTATTTTCACAATGGGCAAGTCCGTACTTATTTGCGTGCTCCTCCAATGGGCAGCCGAGATTTGACTGCTACTGGAGCCATGGGATTTGCTGGTTCCGGCGTGTTATCGAATGTGGAACTGCGCAATAGGAGCTTTGGACGCGCCGCAATTCCATTTAGCGTATTGGAAGATTTGGTTTGTTGTGTCCTCAAATTAGTTGACAACGGCTTGGGTGGTGTCTTTGCCTTCGTCTTGGTCTTGGCCTCATCCACACGCTTCCAGATATTTGCAATGCGACTTTGCGCTTGATTGATCTTCACGGCAGCTGCCGCTGCAGCACTGCCTCCATTCAGGTTGGAATTGCTGCGGGAGGGCGGTGTTGTGGTTGATATTCGTGATGCTTGGGCAGCGATGCGGGATGCAGCTGCAGCCTTGGCGCTTGCGAGTCGTATATTTGTATTGGCACGTTGCTGTTGTTGTTCGGGCAAAACTCGAGACACGATTCGCTTGGGTGAACTGCTTGGAGTTGTTTTTGTTGCATTCGTTGTGCGCTTTGTGGGCAACTTTGAGGTTAAACGTTGTGTGGGGCTAACTGCCTCCACAATGGGCACCTGTACATTACTATTTGTGGGCTCATCCTTGACAAAGGTGCCTTGACGTTCCAATCGTGGTGTAGTTATAGTTGCTGCTTTTGTTGTTGCTTGTGATGATGGTGGTGGCGTTGTCTTCTTCTTGGCCGGCAAACGTAGACCGGGCAAGACATTCCGCTTAGCGATTGTTGGGGAGAGTGTCTTCTTGGTACTGGCCGCACTGGCATTGCTGCTATTCCTCTGACTCTGCATGCTATAGGGTGAGATGTAGGCGGGCTTCTTGCGGCCACGCACAACCTTTACAGCTGTGGCAGGGGGTAGAGTGGGTGGCGGGGGTGTAGCCCGCTTAGGCGATAGCTTGGTCTTAGCTATAATAGCTGGCGGTGTTGGACCACGACCATGACACGATTCCGTTTCCGAATTCTGTTCACCCTCACAGCTTGGCGGATCATCCAAAACAACTGGCTCTGCCTTCTCCTCCGGCAGACCAATATCGATGTCGGTAATGTAGGTAAACTTTTGCATCATGGCACGCATTGAGGACAACTGTTCACTTGGGCAATCATCGTCATCCTGATGATGTTGCTGCAGAAGCAATTGCCTGGGACACTCGATGAGCTGCGTCTTATAACGATCGGCACTGCCACGCCTTCGTCCATTTAGCCGTGGACGTGGCAGGCCCGGCTGCTCGTCTGCCGTCTCCACAATTTGAATTTGAAGCGTTTCGTTTGGCTCGCTCTCCTCTAGAGCATTGCTTGTAATGGTGTATGTCTTGTAGCGGTCCTTGGCCAGGCGACGCTTCTGCTTGGGCGTCAACGTGCGAAGTTTGGGCGATGGTGTTGATCCTTGCTTGGGTGTGGATTCTGCCGAACTAAAATCTTCATTCATGGTGGCATCCTCCTCCTCATCGTAGTCGTCATTCAAGTCACAACAGCTCTGGAGCACCGTTAGGGTTAACGTTTGATCATCGCAAGCTGCTGTCTCATAATTGGATACCGATATGGTTGTGGCCATGCTGCAATCCTGTTCCGCATCCTCAGCCACCTCAGACTGTATGCTATCCACACTGATCATGGAGTCGAGTAGTTCATCCATTAGTGATGGCGGTTTAATGTTATCCAACAGATTACAGGTGGAGTTGACACTCTCCGCACTGCCCGCCAGCTGACCGAGCGCACGTCTGGCCACCAGACCCGCTGGGAATGCCTTGCGTGCAAATCTCGGTGATTTACTGGGCAACAGTTGGCGCAGCGAACTGGGTTGCGTATTGTAGGCGGAATTCAATGATTCCATGCCCGATGGCGGACGCACATTATCCAAGTCCAAGCTGGCATTGTATGTCAATTGTATATCATCGTTGTCGTCGCATGGTTGCAGCTGCTTTAGATTGTCTGCCAGAGCACGTGCCTCGAATGCAATAATTGTGGAGTTGGTCATCATGGATGCACTGGTGCCGTTGAAGAGCAATTGGTCACAGCTTCGGATCGCTGCACTTTGCACCTGACCACCCAGCTGAAAATTGAGGCTCACTGGCTGCTGCTGCTCCACAAGCGTTTCTGCCTCTAGGGAACTTGGTTGCGAGATGCCCGGTGCCTTACCATTAACCAAACTCAATCCAATCTCATTCGTTGGCGTTATCTCGGCAAAGTCATGCAAATCCGCCGCTTGTGTGGCATCATCATCATCATCATCGAGACTCAATGAGGCAAGCACTGGTGCCGTTTGGCTAATGCTGGGAAAGGAGACGTCATTGGGACAGCTGTTCTCGTTCCAGGTATTGTTGTTACCATGACGCAATTGCTCCGCCGAGGTAACAAATTCTAATGTAAGACGTTCCACGGATTTCAACATCAAATCGGGATCTTTGTGCTTATCGACACTGGAACTGCCTTGATCCGAGTAGGAGGAAGCAGGAGGAAACCCATTCAAATGGATTTGGGTATCAAGAAAAAATGATTGATTCGATTCATCGCTGGAACCGTTTGGATCATTATACTGTTGCTGCTGCTGCTGCTGTCTATACCCAATAACGGTCACGGGAACTTTCGTGTTCGCGATCCCTTGATTTGGAGCTAGATTTTTTGCTGCGTCGATGGCGATGTCGGTGACGTTGTTGTTGTGGTTGTGGTTGCTCTGGTTGCTGTGAAGTTTTGTTGTGGTTATTGCGTGCTGTTGTTGATGAGGTTTCGGTTTGTCTACGTCTGGAGCTGGTGCTGCTGCTGCTGTGCTGTTGACATTTGCTGATGTAGTAGCCGCCATTGGGTGACACGGTTCCAATGCAGCTGCAGACGTAGCTTGCGCGTTTTTTGGCACCGCGTTGATCTTCTTCGAGATGCCCGTATTGATGCACTCCAGCAGCAATTTCTCATCTTTACGCTCACGTTCCCGATGCGGATGAGGTTGATGGGGATGATGATGGTGATGATGATGATGACGCTGTCGTTTGGATTGCACTGGTAATTGAACGGGCAACGAATCAAATTGTTTGAGATTGGGATTCGATTGTGCGGCGTCATGCATTTGTTGATGCTGCTGTTGTTGTTGTTGCGATCTGCCTGGATCTTTAGACTTGTACATGCCATTAAGGATGCATAGCTCAAACAAAGACTTAGATTGATTATCATTCGAATCACTGGAATCAACGGAACTGTACGATTCTTGTTGCACCGTCTTGCGCGCACTCATTGCCGAATTCAAGGAGCACGCTGAGGTGGCCGCATTTATAGCTATAGGCTGTGAGCTGGAGCACAACGAACTGGAACGTTTGCTGCTCGACGCATTGGTACTGAAGCCAAGATTTGATTTGGGTCTATTACAACCAGCGGCAATAGCCTGTTTAAACGAGATGAATAAATTAATGCATGTTTTTATAACATAACCCACTTGATCTTACCTGACTTAGCAAATTGGTATCATCCTCCGAGTCAATGGACAAGGAGCTCAACGAATCATCCTGCCAATGTGGAGGTCGTCGGTTTAACTCGTGTGGCGCTGCGGATGCTGCCCGTACTACAAGTTTCTCCGGATTCACTTCAGCGACACTATAAAAAAAAGCCTGAGGTATTAATCATATTCATAATGAAGTAATTGTTACTTACCCCGTTGTCTCCTGAAGCTGTACAGCTGGCCCCACCAGACTAGAACCCACCGTCAAATTGGAGAGCCCCGAAACGACAGAGAAATTGCATGGACTATCCTCCACCAGGTACTTGCTCATCTCATCGCTGACGGGCAAATAGACGGGCAATGGATTTCCACCACGACGCAGCATGCCAATTGGATCGGTATTGAGTGCAGGAACAACTGCAGCTAAAGCTGGAGCAGGCGTCTTTTGCATGCCGGATCGGATGCACTGTTGCAGCACACAATCGGATGAATTGGAGGACACATCATCAGAGAGATTGAGGGAGAAGCGTTGCGGTTGTGTTTCCGCCGTGGAGTTCATCGATATGGCCGAAAGATTGGTATTGCTGCCCACTTTAGATAGAAGTGCTGGAGTATCTTCGGTGCAGTAGCTACGTGTGGTTTCCTCTGCAGTTGCTTGTGTTGCAGTTGGAGCCACTACAACCGTACGTTGCATGCCTATGTTGATGCAGCTGGCCAGCAGCAGTTCATCCTCCTCGTTATCCTCGGCTCCCAATGGCTTGTCATCATCCACGATGCTTAGATTGCTAAGGCTGGTGGCACTAGAGAACTGTGCCGGAGTATGCTCTACATTGAAGCTACTCAAATCATCCTCAAAGACACTACGCAATGGAGGCGCACTGGGGGGCAGGACAACATTGGCAGCTGCAACGTTGCTGCGTCTTGGTGATTGTGGCATGCTCTGTGTGGGTGAGTCCGGTAGTTCCGAGGGTGAGATGACACCGCTGGCCAAACGACTAAAATCACTGACTACAGAACTCTTGTCATCACAATTGGCAACATCAACATCCAGCGAATCCATTGAGCTACGACGCGAGAACATCAAGGGAGTTTCCAGTGCTGAATTGGGTTTTACCGGCACCGATTCCTCATGGGGAAGCACTTGCTCTTCGAGCTTGACGGGCTTGGTTGGCTTGCTTGCCGACTTCCCGAGCTCATCCAGACTACTGAGTGAATCATAGCGACTAAAATACCCGGGTGTACCTTCCTCACAGTAATTTATGGGCTTCTCGGGCGTATAGGAGCCGGAGGCAAGAGCTGACGATAGCTTTGTCGAGGTATGCTTGGCGGGAGCTTGTGGTGCCGTGGTTGCTGTTGTGATCACCTGCTGGTTCGACTTTGTGGTTACTGTTCCGGTCTCGACATCAATCTCTGCTGGTGACATTGCACCCACTTCTGACTCGGTTTCTGCTTTGGCTGCCTGATGCAAGTCCGTAACAGATGCCGCATTTGATATGACATAGGGTGTATCCTCGGTCTGATAGCATTTTACACTGTCATCTAGGATCAGTAGAATCTCCTGACCAGAACCTGTCTTTGCAGGCGGTGCATCCACTGCAGCTGGCTTTAATTCCAATTCCAATTGATTCTCTGCATAACGTAGACTGAAATCTGTTGGTTGATCGAGATCCGTTTCCTGATATGTTGATGTTGTTTTGTTGTTGTTCTTATTAGCCGATCCCTCGCTGTACTTGACGGAGTAATCAATGGGTTGCTCCTCAGTCGCCTCCACATCGTGCTCCAGCTCAAAGCTTTGACTCTGACCGGGACGCTGGGCAGCATCGGAACGCATCAGATGCTCATAGGCTGTATCCGATTTAGCTGAGTAAACCGAATCTCGACTCTCACTCTTGGTCAACAGGGCGGAGCGAGAGAGTCGGCCAACAGGTATGGGCTGACGACGAGTCTTTCCACTATTCCCCTCCAGATTATCGCAGGTCTCCGCATGCCGTTCCCCAAGCTCCTGTTGCAGAGCCTTCTGTTTGCGTGCCTTGAGCGTGGGCAACTGCTTCAATCCCATGCTCCGGGCAATTGGATCGAGATGATCCTGGTTCTGTACAGCGGGCCGAAAATTCAATAGATTCTTCAGCGCCGACGAGCTGCCCTCTGAGATCATTGCATGCTTCGAGTGTATCAACGAACGCAACATGGGCACCGCACCATTATCCCACAAGAACTTCTGATCCTCGGGACAGCGTGCGGATAGATTCCACAGTGTGCCACAGGAATTGCTGACCACCGTCAAACTCTCCGACTTAAGCTGTTGGAGCAGGATGGCTAGACATTGATGTTGACGCAATACCTGACGATATGGCTCACAGACAGCTATATGACTGGAGACATTCCGAAGGATTCCACCAGCATTCTCAATGATCTTCAATGTCTTGCTGGGTCCCTCGTAGCTGAGCATTCCCACAAGGAATGCCAATGCACCCTCAACGGCACAGAACTCCGCTTTATTTGTGCTGCAGTGTGCCGAAAGATTCCAAAGCGCCGAAAGAATTGCCTTCAACGTGTTCTCACTCTTATTGCGCATGGCTGCTTTGGCCAAAGCTGTCACCGTTCCAATCTCATTGAGCACTGCCTTCATGTTGCTGTCGGCGCGCCAGGAGAGATTACGCAGTACACTAGCGGTAACCTGCAAGAGATCATCGGGTCCGGATGTATCCAGCTGGGCGACCAGCGCCTCCATAAACTGCTTCTGGCCACAGAGCAGCGCCTTGTTGTTCTCATCCCCGAATGTGAGATTGGTCAGTGCCATTAAAGCATACCGACGCAAGGAATTGCAGCATTGATCCTCCGGCTTGGGTCCATGCACCGCATGATCCAGGTGCACCAGATTGGGTATGACCTGCAGGGCGCCCAATTCGCACATGGCGTGACGATGCTCCTCATCAAAACTGACCTTCATCAGTGAGGATATAGCCGCCAGTGGATGACGATCTGAATCATCCGCAATGGCCTCCCCGCCACTTTGGAGCAGGGTCTTCAGGAAATTGCAATAATCCACAATCTGATCGAGAAGCCTTAAGACTTTGGCTTCTCGCCTGCCCGCCTTCTCGTCCGGATGACTATGCACTACATTGTGAAGTGCAAGACTAGCGCATTTTCTCACCTCCTGGTCATTATCCGGTGCATGCATCATTTGCACCAGCAGCGGCATGCAGCCAGAGCGACGCAATGTGGCACAGCTTTGAATATTCCCGGAAAGCTCGAGAAACTTTTTTGACATCTCTAATGGATCATTGGAACCCAGCATGGAGAGCAGTGAATAGACGCATTCCACTTTAGCACCCAAAGTGGCATCCACGTCACTACTGCTCGTCCAGGCCGATCCTTTGGGAAGGCGCGGGAGCGGAGCAGGAGCTGTATCGCCATCAAGGAAGCGGGAGAGCGTATATGATGGTTCCTTGCTGCGGCTGACGTGACTTGACGAACTGGCTCCCGTTCCAGTTGCTGAACTGGATCCCATTTGTGGTGAGCCCAGTTCCTGTTGCTGTTGCTGCTGAGCCGATTGCCTTTCAAAATTTCGATCCAAGCTACGGTGTTCGCGCATCTCCTGCGCTAGCATATAATCCGGGGGTATGGGATTCTCATCCAGAAAGTGCTTCACTGGCTTCTTGGCAACTCCACTGCCAACAGCAGCACTTTGGGTAAAGTGCAGCGTATTATCATCCTGGGTGAACTCCTTCTTGGTATAACCACTTGCCGCCAGCTCATAGTCACTTATCTCACCATCACGTTCGAATTTCTTATCCATCTTCAGTTGCTCTCCGGCAGCGAGACTTCCATTATACACATTATAGCTATCCTCATAGTCCGGCGGCACAGCTGCATCATAGTCCAAAAAGTGTGGCTTACGATCCGGCACTGCATCCACATCCACATCCACCTCCACATCGACATCAACATCCGCATCTATATCGGTGTCATCCAACGAAACGGCTGCCATGCCCAACAATATGCTGCTATCCTGGCCGTCGCCATCATGGAGATCATCAGGCTGCAACATGGTCACAGCCTTGAATAACTGCTCCTTAATCTTCAAGTGTTGCTCCAAAAGTCAATGCGCCATAACCTGCAATAGGTGGAAGAGGGGGAGAGTAGAATAAGTGCTTAAGTGAGAATTGTTGCGTAATAAATTTAATGATGAGTGCATCTGTCGAGGCGTATAGCTCTATTTATAGCTACAACAAAACCAGAATAATCAACAACAACCACTTGGCCAACAACTAGTTGGGCCCTTGAGCGAGACGTTAACGCAATCGAGGCTCCAGAATATCAGGTGTGAGCTCAATTGTGTGCGGTCAAAAATAGCTACAAAACAGCAACAACTATAAGATGAGATGCGATGCATAAAATGCCTTGCTTTGTGAACACTTTTCGAAAATATCTAATTGACATGCGCCAAATTATCAATTGATATTGATGTGGGTTTAGTATCTTCTTTCAGGCATTGGCAAGGTTACTTTATGTGTAAATCAGATATATATTCCGATTTGGTTAAGCTTAGTAAAAAGCTTATAAAAGTAAAAAGTATTTAATTATCTTTTCACTAGCCTATAAGAAATATCTTTAAACTTTATTTGCAATATATTCAATAACTATTTTTTATTGTTCTGCATAATTTGTTTGTTAGAAATTATTTATGTTTTTACGGTTGTTTTCATATCTGAAACGATTTCATTAAAACCTTACAGAAACATTTTTGGCAATTCATAAAACATTCCCTAAAAGTTTACACAAAATCGATGAGCAGATAGATCGATTACAAAAAGGAATATTTGATGGGAGACAAACCAAGAAAAATGAATCGTATTTTGAAAACATCCCAACCCGAAGTTTCATACTTAACTAAAGACATTTTGTCTTTACACAAAACCAAATAGAGTAGAATTCGATTTATTAGAATCGATTATTATATGAATTAATTTCATCTTCTTAGCAATTCCAAGAGTAACAAATCACCAGTTTGCTTGGCTTTAATGTGATTCTTAATTCGTTTGCCAATTGGAGCCTGAATAATTTTGATATATTGTACATAAGGTTGCCCCGAATCACATACTATATATCTATATATCTGCAGCACACTTATGGGAACAGAAGAATTAACTATGTCACAGATCAAAACACACACTCACAAAGATACATACACATTAATCCATTTGTGTTTGTATGTACGTATGTATGTATGTATGTGGATACGCATATATCCAATTATACGGCGCATGCGCCCCTGCTGCAGTAATAATCATAATAAGAAAATGCAGCTCCCATTTGCACAGCGCATAACTCAACGGCACCAACAAAAGAAGAAGCAAAAAAAAAATGTTACAACAAATACAACTGCAAACTGTAAGCAACAACTGGCAAAAGCAACAACAATAATGAAAATTAAGCAGCTGAAAACGCATCTGTATCTTTTTCATGCACTGGAAATTCCGCAAAGACGAAGACGTACCGCTAACTTTCTAAAAAAAAAATAAAAATACAAAAAAAAAAGGTACAAAGCTAATCATGATCATCGTAATGTTATTATTAGTTGCAGTTTTTAAGTTTTAGGACAAAAAAAAAAAACTTATGACGGAATTATAAGTTGGGGAATGTCATTTTGCGCCATTTAACTTTGATAAAAATATTTGAAAATGTAATATGCAAAAAATAATGCAAATATGCTCACTTATAACCAATATAAGAAAGTAACATTGCGAACATTTACCAAAAACTTGAAAACGCTTACTCAACCAACAAAAACAGCGACCCGCTTTTAACAAATCAAATGCGTTACGTATTTATGGATTGCAATCCAGCAGGCCTGAAAGCTGATAAGGCCAGCTGGTCTGTCGGCCTCTGATTAGTTTGTGTGTGTGAATGATAAATGGAGCAAATTCTTACACAACGCAGCACAGAGTCCGGTATTTTAGCTTGCCCAATGAATCAACCGTACATCAATTAGTCAAAGCCTATGCAAATGTACATAGTTTTATTTTTTTTTTTGGGTATACATTTGTGCTTATTGTTGGCAAGTAGTATCACAAAGAATTTGTATGCGTCACTTGTCTAGTCAGAGCGCCGTTGACTCTCCCCTCTGGGTCCGGCTGGGTTCGGTGTCATTAACCGAAGACCAGCTAAAAAGATACATATACATAGATACACTATAAGTTACATACATAATAAGTATAAGTACATCGCCATCACAAAAGGAAGCGACGTATTTTGTTTTTGCTTTTGGCACACATTTTGCATACCAAAAATCCAAAAACAAAACAGAACTATCGCCACAAGAGAGACGAAAGATTAAGAAGTGAGATGTGGTCGCGCGCGAAAGACATTAAAAAGATATAATGGAAAGAATTATGAGCAAAAAAATATGAATAAGCATGACAGCAAAGTTATGAATACACAGAAAGAAAGAAACTATTATAGTTATAAGTAACTCCTTTCAAGTATAATTGTTTTAAATAGTTTTTGATACGAAACTATAAGTTCTCATCTCTCTAGATGCACTAACACACTCATACATGCACATACATATATATGACTGTATACCAAACATTATTTTAATGAACGTCGTTTGTCTTTTGTTGTTGAATTTTTTTGTTACATATTTTCTTTTAATTTTTATGTTGTCCAGTTTCGCTTTTTGTCTTATTGTCTTAACGCGCAGCTAGAGATGATGATTATGTAAATTGTAGCAAAGTAAAAGGGAAACTAAATACTTTAACTACTTACGTAGTTTTTGTTTTTGTTTTTTTTTTTAATGCGGCAAACAACCGAATACACATACATACAAAAACCGAGCGTCAACAAAGTCATGCCCTTAGACCCATGCCCAAATATACATACATACATAGTATCTACATATTAAAAACTTGCAATTAGTACATATGCGAATGCAGACATAAAGGAAAAAGTGATTAATTATGTTCAACAAAAGCAAGAGGAGAAATTAGTCATTAGAAATTGCACACTTATCAATTAGGTGCACCCCATTCACTTTACAATACCAAGCAGAGAAAACAATATCAAAGACAAGCTCACAGTTTACAAAAAATAAACATGCACACTGATAAGGAAGCCTGCAGCTTGTAAATGCAATACAAATGCAAATAAAGCACACCCCCACACACGGCGCAGCCGCTCACATATAAACACACACACACACAATTACACACGGACGCACGCACACATGCGCGCCCATTGTCACAATTGGACTTTATTGATTTTTCCTGTAAAAGGAAGATGAACGCCAAACGAGAAAAAATTCCAATGTCAAAAACTACCGTAGATAGCGCTTTTTATTAGTTTTAATTAAAAAACTGTCGCTGCACACACTTCAAAACTAGAGTCATATTATTGCAAAAGGCGTGGGGGCTGGCTGACTGTAAACATTTTGATTATTTTTGTCACAAAAATATATAAAGAAGATTTTTATTGAGACTCCCACACAGAGACATGTTTTTGAGCATACCTTGACCAAAAAAGTTCTTAGTAGCTTGTCGCAACTGCTGCTGACGTGATTATACACATTTCATGCTTTATCTTTAATGTTTACTTTGAGCGATTGCATTTATTTATAATTGTTACACATTTCGCGATAAAACAAATAGTAGCGCACGTATTTTTCGTTTTTTCTTTTGGAGTTCACGACAACCGTCCGAACACAGCGGCGGTTTCTGCGTAGCACGGCCAATTCTGATTGGTGATGAACTAGTGATGGGCATGTAATTTATCAACTCACGGCTACAAACACTTAACATTGAAAGATATCTTTTAATAACAGATGCGAAAACAGAGCACCCTCTTATTTAACAGAAAAATGTTAGGCCCTGCAACGTAGCTCCTGTTTCGCCTTTAAGCCACCAATTAGATTTTTATGTTTCTTCTTTGCTTATACTTCTCGGTCTGCCGCCGTAATTGAATTTGTTTTCAGTTTTAAATTAAATACATTTGTTTGTATTTCAAAATTTTGTTGCAGGGCATAATTTTTTTCTGTTAAACAAGAGGGCGCTCTGTTTTCGCTTCTGTTATCGTTACATTGTCTTTGCAAAAACGAACAATGCTTTAAATAATTCGATTACTTATCGAATATACGAATTAAATTTTACAACACTGCAGAAATACCATAAGCAATTTAATATTGCTAGACGCTGAATAATTTTGAAAAACAAATGGCTGACGAAGTTATTGTAGATGCATTGCCTTACATAGATCATGGATATGATGACGTGGGCGTCAGGGAATCGGTAATTTATGCAAAGTTTAATTCAGCTTACAGTGATAATAAATTTCTTTCGTCAGGCACTGGCGATGGTGGAAGAGGAATGTCGACGCTATCGACCCACCAAAAATTATCTTGACCACCTACCCTTACCGGCGAGTTCACCATTTGAAACACCGCTGATGATCAACGAATTTGAGCGCCTACAAAACCGCCTGCCAATGGAGACGCTCTCTATGAAACGTTACGAACTACCGCCTCCACCATCCGGTAAGCTGTCAGAAGTATCCGCATGGCAAGAGTCCGTTGAAAACTCAATGGCACAGCTAGAGCATCAGTGGGTGCGTTCACTAAATCTTGAACTGATGCTTGACTATGGCACCGAGGCGTGGAAATCCTACCTGGAAGTAGTTACAGCGATGCAGGCAAAAGCACAGATTCAATTGCAGCAGTTGAAAAAAGACATGCAGGACGTTAACTGGCAGCGCAAACAGGCACAGACACAAGCCGGCGAGAAGCTGCGTGCTCTAGAAGCGCACTGGGTACTCCTTGTGTCTAAGAACTATGAAATCGAGAACGAATGCGTTGAACTTGAGAAAGTTGTGCAAGCAGCTCGCGAGCACCTGGAGCAAGTAAAGCCGCCGGCCGAAGAGCGGCAGCCGGAGCCACAGACGGAGCAAACAAATGGACATGATCCTCAAACAGATAGCAATGGTACAAATAGCAGTGACAGTAATAGCAATGATGCTGGTGAAAACGGTAAAACCAACGACGTTGATGATAATACGGAGAGTACAGAAGCGGAAAGAAACGAAGCCAGCAACAACGAAACTGTCCAAGATGAGGAGGAATCCACAAATGATTCATAGTGTTGCCGTAGTTTTTTTTTTTATTATAATTTGTACAATTTTAAATACATATATTGAGACATATAACAAGCAAAATGCGAATACGTTGTATAAATATAGGATTCGTGTGCGTTATGAGATGCTCCACAATTCTAGAATCTAGATCATTAAATCGTATATGTTGTATATGTAATACATATATGTAATTGTATTTAATACAGCTTCATTTGCTGTCCTGTGAGTTGTATGGCACATTCGTGATACTTGTATCTATGGCTTTAGCTCGACCAAAACTGGAGCGGATTTAGGAAAAAATTGCACATTGCGGTGGGAGCAGGCGATAGCAGCAGCATAAAGGGCGCGATATGAGTTACAAAAGACAAGAACAATAAGGAACCATTTAGCGATATATAGCAGGATATGTGGCATTGCATGTGCGCTTTTCCGCTCCGTCGCGAGTTACCAGCATAGATCATCTTGTCTTACATCTTACAGCGTTGTCTCAGGAACATGATCAGTGTGGTGCAATTTGTTTCGATGTTGTTTTTTTTGCTGCTCCTGCTCCAGCATCATATCGGAAATTCGTTGCTCCATCTTCCCAATACGCAACTGATATATGCGTTTGCTTTGCTCCAGCATCTGTCCCAAGTTGCTGAAAGAGGAGAATGTTCATTAGACTAAATTAATAAATGTTTACTGGCAACTTACTGATTGGATTTTTTAAGTTCTCGCAAATTCAAATACAATTGCTCACACTTCTCGTCGGTGGCCTTTTGGCTGGCATTCATGTTCAGCAGGGTTTGAATGCGGCTCTTCAACTCCGTTTCGCGACTGAGCGCCTCGACCAGCTGTTGTTCAGTAAGTGCAGCATGCTCAGCCTCTGAGTAGGAGACTCGGTTGGTGGCCTGCAGCTGTTTGAGTGCCTCGTGAAGAATGCCTACACGCTCGTTGGCATATTGCTGCTCACGTTCGGCCTCCTCCTTTTTAACTTTGAGCTGTTGGTTTTGATCGCGCAACTCAAGCAGTTCTTGCATGATGACAGCTGTCTCCAGATCGATGGGTGATTTCTTTTCTTTGTCGTGATCGCGCAACTCCTGATCCTTCTCTAAAGCCAAACGTTTCTTTTCAAATACATCGCTAAATGGTGACTCCAGATTGACTATGGTTTGCTGCACCACGGAGCGTCTTCCCTTCAACTTGGATACGTGATAACGCAAACGATTGTCATCATCACTGGTCCAGTATCTTCGTGTATCCTTCGGCACATCCTCAACGCCCAAATTAATGTCATGCTGCCAAGGCCCTAGGCTATTCTCGCATAGATTCTTTTCGGTCTCGAGTCGCGCCAAAAGATGATGTGCCACTGTTTCCACGGCACGGCGACTCTCCTCAGCAGCGGCTGACTTGTCGCTGAGCAAAGCCAATCTGAAAAAAGTTTTCCATTATTTTAAAAATGTTTATTGTTCGAAAGGTTAACTAACCTGCTCTCCAGCAACGCTAACATCACATCGTAGGCTTCTATAGCGCGATCGCTGCAATTGAGCGCAAGTTGAAGAGCTACTGCATTCGATTCGTATTTGCCACACAGCAGATAGAGATGCTCGGTATGCTCCTTAGATTCGTCCAGGGTAAGTGACAGTAATGTATTGCGCATCTTTAGTTTCTCCATTTTACGCTGCAGTCTCTCCAGTTCCATTTGCAGCGGTGCCATAAATCCATCCATTAGCGAGCTTTGTTTGCACACCAAATGCTCGACTAGATTGATATCCTGTAAAGAAATGGAAATCTTTTATGTGGATCTATGGATTTAATGTAAGATGACTTCTAACTTCATTGCTTAGCTCCGTGTGGCTATCGATGTCAGGCATTGGATCCAATTGTTGCTCAGGTTTGCTGGCGCAGCGCAGCTTAACTCTCTCAGCCATTTTAACGCACTTTTGAGGACTGGTTAGTGAGACACATGCTGCAAAAGATAATAAAGCATTATTTAATCTTATATCTTTCTCATACATTTGTTTTATTTTTGACGTACCATTCAAATCGTTGAGTTGCTGCTCGCAACTGTTGCCATTTTCGTTGGCCTCCAGTTCACAGGAAAAGTATATTTGATCCTCTACGACGGCTGAGTCTTTGTCCTTGGTAGAAATCTCTGCCTGCAGCAAGGCAATCTGGGCGCGCAAATGTAACACCTCCTCTTGCAAAGCCTCCAGCTGTCCCTTGCTTATGGCATCCTGTGGCTTAATGTGAATATTCTCGGCACTAGAGCAGGCACCTTCATAATCATCGATTGGATCCGTTTGACACTCGACCTCGGCATCCGCATTGGTTAGATTTAGCTCCGAATTATATATGGAACCCTCCTGATAACTCAGTTCTGTTGAAGGCAAGGCTGGGATCTTTTAGAAATATGAATTTTAATTAGGTTTACTTAACATACCGCTGCCATCGCCCTCCGGCTCCTGCTCCTCCATAATGATATGCTCCTGTTTGTTTCGCAATTTCTTGCTTAGCTCTGCAATGACGCAGTGCATCTCGGTGATGCGGCATTCGTGCGCCTGGCTAACCACCTCCAAACGCTTATGGCACATATCGCGCTCCACATTGCTCTCCACCAGTTGTCGATCAGCCTGTTGCAGTCGCTGTGTCAACTCACGCACTCGATTCTCTAGCTGCTGTACAGACAACTGCTCAACCTGCAAGATTTATCAGAGAAACATTATTTTCACTAGTTTTTGATTGTGATCATAAGAATTTTCACATTAATTGGCCTTCGGGCCATTGGTTGCGCCATTAGCGTATATTCCCAACTGCGTCGCTTTTCAGCATGCTGAAAGCCGCCAGTGTTGCCCCCAAGGGGCGTGTCACTGCAGCACATGCAGCTCAGGCTGCGCGGCAGCAGTCGCTCCGATATCATGACCAGCTCTAAAAAAAATCTTCGTCTTTTTTCTATATTTTTATAGCGATTACGTCGTCCGTTGTTGTCCGTGAATGCACGTCGCTGCAACTTGACCCTGCGTCTTGTCACGCATCTGCGCAGTGCGCAACGCAGCAAATTTTACATACATACAAACGTACAGTGGTCAAACGATAATAAGAACAATCACAAATTTAATGTTTCTTTTACGTTTAACCATGGATATTGCGTATTTATGAAAACATATTTGATTTGTATGCATCTAACAACTTAATTCTTGAATTTAGAGCGTCTACTGTCTACATACACATGTACATATGTACATATGTTTATAGTGAAAATTCTGTACATATATGTATGTATGTACATATGCGTGTGTGTATATACATAACTGTCACTTACTTTGTTGACAATGTCGAGGGTTGAGCAGCTGGAGATATTGTTGTCACTTTCGGTTGTGTCGCGCTGTGTGTGGTCTGGAGAGTCCAACTCATAGGAGCCCACGACATTCTTGGGCTGACCCAGATTAATGCTTGGGCCACCGCCGCCGCGTGGTGAAATGCTGCCAAAGACAAATTCGATGTCATCCACAGTGACGCCGCAGATACCTTTTGATATGCTCATAATAGATTCCCGCTGCTGATGATACTGTTGTTTGCCCTGCCTGCGGGCCACATCGGAGCCAATCCGAGCAACGCGTGCAATTTGCACATCGTTAGACATGATGTTTGACAGAAGTCTTTGTGCTTTGTGGGTGGTGGGTTTGTTGGGCTTAGGTTTATGGCTATATTTTTACTGCGTTTACTTTGCGTATTTTACAAATTTTTGATTGGCGCTCCATTTCCACATTTAATGGCACTTAAATTCACATGGTCTATGCGACCTTTTTGCAGTTTTATGGCATTTTTTATTCACAAAAACATTTATGTTTCCAGTTTGCAACAGCCACAACTTTCTTATCAGAAAATGTATACTATTGCCACCCGAGCAGTGTTGGAAAACGTCTAGATGGAAACGGTGCTGTAAAATCAAATTAATTTAACCGAATTCCGTTATAAATTAAATAAGCAACGTAGTTCAATGCACACACATGTTTATTGTACGTTGTAAACAATATATATATATAGCCACTTAATATGTGATATGCTATCTCTGTGTAGGACTCCATTTTACATTGACAAATATATATTTATACATATAAATAATAAACAACTCTTTAGTTAACAACTAATGCATTGTTGCAGCATTCTCGGCGCGTATCGTCACCATCGCCTCATAGTCTCTCATATCCAAATCGTCCAGAGCCTTTTGTACCAAAGCCGCTAAGTGCGGCGGCAAATCCTTGAGATCCTCCTTGCGTTCCCTAGCTACAGCACTCGATATGCGCGGAGTGCCACTGCAAGCAAAACCACAATTGCCCGAATCCGTCGTGGCTGAAGACGATTTATACGCATTGATGGATAGATCATTTAGTCGTACATCTACTCCATAAACAGATGAATCTGCCGACTCTGATGATAGCGAGGACATACCATCATCAGACTGCAATACACCCAAGCTTTCATTCATACTTGGTCTTAATTTATATGGCTCGGGTGATATAGTATATGTATCCACGGCTGCAGGAGCAGCAGAAGGCGCTGCGTCCGCAGCTGTTGCTCCTGGTTCATCCACTAAAGCGGCACAATAGCCATTGAGCAGCAGTTGTGATGGCGCGTAGCCCAACTCCTCATCTTCTTCCTCGGCAACGGTATTGTCAGAGTCACCGCTCAAAAGCTGCTGCCATCGCTGTTCCAGCTCCTGCATTTTAACCGCAAGGATTCTGCGTATAGACCAAAAGCTTAGTATGACATATTTCAAAGTATCTTTTAAAAGTAAACATCTACTTGTTGGTTCTCTTCTGATGCGTCAGCGCCAGATTCTTGTCATTTAGGTTGTCCAGCAGTGCCAAGCACAAGGATTTTAAATCATGGATCGTCTCCATTTTACCAGGCAAATCAATGCCACTCTCCAATATTGTTTTAACTGCAAACAATATACAGTTTAGAATCAATAAGAATATTTATTCCATATTTAATTGAACTCACCTTGTCTGGGACTGAGTATGGTTTCATCCTTTGAGCTTCCTCCTAGCTTAACGATGCCCTTCTTGCGCTTTGCTTCTACTATGGTCTGCATAAAAAATATATTATTATTTCCATAATTTGACAATATTTGTCGCTAATACCTTGTACTTGCTGACTGACTGCTTGGTTAGTTCCAGTTCGCTTTCCTGAATTTTGACGCGCTCATGCAGGTACTTGTTCTCTAGTAGCACACCATCGATGTCAAGTAGCTGCAAAGGGGGTTTTCATATAGCATTTATTAACTCAATTCCGTGAAATGTTGGCTTACCTTGGGATGCATTTTGTTTGCTTTTAGGGCAACCAAGAGCTCGTGGTTAAGCCTATGAGCCTTGCATTTGTAGGCATCGCGTTCCGTCATGAGTTCCTCCTTTTCATCAATGATCGACTTGAGATCGAATGCCAATTGTGCGTTCTTTTTTTTTAGATTCTCCAGATGACAAATAAAATTTGCCTGTTCACGTTTCCAGTGCAGCTCCTCCTTGTTGTGCGCAGCATTTTCGGTAAGCAATGCTTGCAGTCGGGATTTACTTATTGCCTCCCGCTCGCGTAGTAGCTCCATATCACCCTGAAGCTCACAAAGACGTTGCTTTAAACCTTCCACCTCGGTATTTAGCTTGAGATTCAGTTCGCGCGTCTCGTGCAGCAGCGCTGCCAGGCTGGAATTCTGACTTAATGCACCACAAGGTCCTTCACTTCCGGCCAGCAGTTCGCTACTGCGTTTCATTGCTGAGTAGCGCAATTGAAGCGTCTCCGCCATCAGTTTGTACTGATCGCGCTCCACGCGAAACTGTTCCAATTCCTGACGCAAAATGCGCAACGCTTCTACTTTGCTCTGCAGCTTCCGATGCACTGCTGACGTCTGCAATAAGAGTCGGTTTGAAAAATACTTCAAAACGGAGGAGTATATACCTTGTTTACCTCCACATTGTAGGTCTCCATATTGTCTCCGATTCTGAACTCGTATTGACTGACATTGACACCATTACTGTTGCTATTGCTTGCATTACTTTGACCATCGTCCAAGTCCATGCCGATGCCGTATGTCGCCATATGTTCCTTGAATATTGTAAGCTCGTTACGGTTGACATGAACAACCCGAAAAATATACGATGTCTACTGCATCAATATTTTATTTATTTGTTGTTAGTAGTCGATTATATATGTCTGAATATATCACAAAGCTTGTCAATTGTTCTCACTCTTTACTGTTTCAACTTCTGAACCTGTAAAATTAATCAATTTTTCACCAGCGTCTGCGCAGTGTTTACAATCATGTTAAAAAAGTGTTGCCAACAGTTTATTGTAACAGATGTATAATGTACATTCAAAACAAGTGCAGCAGGTGGGCCTTTGATAACTTTAACCCATTTTAGCGTTGACTTGAAAAAATAAAATATGAATTTTATTATATTTTTAAATTACTTGTGATATAAGTTGTATATAATATATATTTTATAATATAAGCTTGATGTGTCAATATCCTTCAATATTTTTTTCATTATTGAAAAATCAATAAAACTACTCCAAAAAATTATTTACACAAATGTCATACAAATGACAGAATTATTAACTTTTTCTGTTGAACATGGTTCATTATTCTCTACAGGACACCTAAACCTAAACATATATGAATGTACATTATAAATATGCATGGCATAAAGTAATTGCATTAGTTATATTAAATTTTTATCTGCAGCTCATGGCGCTGGCTATGGCGACCATTTTCCGAACAACGTTAATGTTTGTACCGTAGTACGGATCAATGTCCTGTTTGCCCATTGTTACATCACAATCCATGCGTGAAGTCGTGGGCGCACTGTAATCTTCTCCAGCGGTATCCAATGCGGACGCATGAAACTCTAGACAGCGGCTGTTGGTGAGGATCTCTTCAAGATTAGATACTTTAATGCCGGCGCCGGGCATGATAACAATGTCACGGTGATGCTTTGCAATTAGCTGTGCCAAACTATCAACACCCTCGGCAGCTGAGGCACGGAAACCGCTGGTTAGGATCCGTTTAAAGCCCAGCTCCTTCAGCAGATCGACATTTTCGTGCATGTACTTTTGAGAGGTGAGATCGAAGGCGCGATGAAAAGTGACGGGCAGCCCGCATGAGTGCTCAATCACACGCCGACACATGTCTACGTCAATTGTGCGCTCCGGCGTAAGTGCGCCGAAAACAAAGCCATCGGCGCCATGGGCTCGCAGCAAATCCATATCTGTTAGTGTCGCCTGCAGCTCCTCTGTGCTGTACACGAAATCCGTGCCGCGTCGTGGCCGCAGCATGCAATAAATAGGTAGTGTAAATGGCAGCTCCTTTAGTGTTTTAAGCGTCCCAGTAGTTGGCGTTAAGCCGCCTTCCTGAAGTGCGGCGCAGAGTTCAATGCGTGCCGCGCCTCCTTCTTCGGCGGCAAACGCTGACCTAATTGAATCAACGCACACCTCCAACTTAATTTCGTGAGACATTGTGGCCACTCTTTCAAAAATATCTTGTTTATTTGTTTGTTTATTTTATTTTGCAAAAGTGGAATATATTTTAAGTGTGACCAGCCGTAGCTTATAAACACACAAAATTTGCACACTGCTTGTAACCTTTATTTACACTGCTTTATACACTGCTTCGTTGAGTGCACAAACATCTGCTATTCAACAGGGTCCAAGTAATTCAAATAATATGCAAAGGAATTCATACTCTGCCATCGCTTGTAATTGTGCTTCTATTTAAATTCTAAGGAGTGTGTAAAACTCACGCCAGTAAATAAAGAGATGCAGCTCCAGTGTAAGAATATATGACGAACTTTGCACATTAAAAAACTACATGCATTTCCACGAATGGCGCAAGTTAAAACTTTGGTGACCAAAATATCGCAACAACAATACACATATATCGCAATGTTCTTTTTAAAGAAAAAACCTATCGATGTATCGATATAATGCAACATTCCCAGACGCAACACAACTCTGCTGTTCTAACCTCAAAGTGGCTAACAAACAAAAGTTGGCTTAATAATAAATATATTTTGTTTTGCCATTGAATACAAATGTTGTTAATAACAGTAAACCGATAAAGATGTGCACGCGTTTAAAACACTTACAACTATAAAACAACGCAAAGCTACAACACGTCCATTAATATCAAACAGCAATAAAATCAGCAGCAGCACCGAGGGAACATAAATACAAATACACAAAAAAGAACACACAAATAAATAAATACAAATGTGAAAAAGCAGCAGCATCAAAATATACGAAAACGAGTGCTAAGTGTTAAGCAATGCATTTGTTAGTTAAATATATTTTATTTGCATTATGTTATTAGATGTGCAACTGAAATGAAAAATGCTTTAAATTACGATTTTCACAGCGTTCTCTCTGGCCGTGAGCTGCCAGAGGAGTTGCTTTGACTCTTACTCCTACTCCTGCCACCTTGACACACACGCATACGCATACACTATTGCAATGTGCAGCACAGTGATTGAAGTAAATCTATGTACGTCCGCAGTCTAAACGTGAATTCTCGCCATCTTAGTGCTGGAGACAAATGCACACAAAAACAATCGCAACAAATAACCACCAAACAAAATCAAAGTTCGCGTCCGCGCTGCTGCTTCTGCTGCTGCACCCACATACATATTTAACCGGTGACTGCAACTGGAGCTGCTATTGTCATCAGCCTTTTTTAGCATTTAATTTGTTAGTTTGCCGTAATCGTGCCTCACAACTCTCTTGTTACATTCTTTTCGTTGTTTACGTTTACGTTAACGTTTGTTGAACCTTACTTTACTCTTGTGCAATTCCACACTAAAAAAAAAACCCATTCGCATTGCTACTAGTTACAATTTCTTCATTGTTGAGCATTTAAAATCAAAATGAAATCTTCCTCGTCATATTTGCCATCAACGAAATCACGTCCAGCCACTACAGCAACAACAGCAACAATTAAATTGCACCCGTCCAAACCCAAACTCGTCGTCACCACCATCAACGCATTTTCCACGCACAAGGACCACACACTGTCAACCGAATTAATTGAAACAAATGGAATTGCAGCAATTTAAAGGTGCGTATGTGTATTTGTTAATTCCACAAACATTACAATTTGATAATCATTCTTTTTGCATTTTTTAATTAAGTTAGTTGTACTAATTCATATTAAATTGACAAGAACTTTTTTGACAAATACATTAACATGTATTTTAACGAAAATTTTAATGTACTTACAAAAAGGCGACAAGACCTTATACAGGATAATTGTAATAACGCTTAACATTGTTGTCTATATAAGCTACTACATGCATGTTTTCATGTCTTTGAGTCAATCATTCTTAACTTAATAGAAATTATACACAAAGCCCTGTAAACCGTATTTAGCTCTATACTGCTAAGGCAGCGGTCGGGCAACTTTTTTAATCATTACCCCATTTATTGTTGTTTAAGTTGACAAAAAAGAAAGGTGAAAAAGAAAATTTAAAATATATTTTCTTTTTACTCACAAAAGTTTCATTTTTACCTTAAGAAATTTCATTTTTATTGGGGGTAATTTACCCCGGTTCCCCGGTTAGATTAAAAGGCACATTGTAAAGAAATATCAAATGTAACAACGACCACTTTTGGCTAACTTTTCTCTTTTCTTTTTTTCATCTTCATTTCATAATATATCTCAGAAATTCAATAAATATATTTTTCCTGATTGCATTTACGCATTGGCCCAATGAATTCGTGCGAAAAATATTTGTAATTTTCACCCTTTGAAAAAAAATCTACTGTGACGACCCAAAGAACATTTATGAGGGTTATTCAATTTGCTGTGCAGTGAAATATGAATATTACATAAGGGAGATAAAATTTGATTGCTTTCTTCGATGCATATGTAAATACTTTAAACGAATTTCGTACACAACCTACCATTATGGAACATACAATTTATGTTTATTAAGCTTACACGCGTAATTTAAAGTCATGTTGGAACTTAGTGAACCACAAAGTCTTAGTTTCAATAACAACTACAGTGGTTACAGTAAATGAAATTTTAATAAATGCAGATGACTTTTTCTTTCCCACTAATTGTGGGCTTTTTTGGGTTACATTAACTTGAATTTTATCGAAAGCAATTTGTTTAACATATAATCCTTATCCAAACTAACCGAATTTTTGAGAATTATTATAACAAATCTACACAAAAATTATTAGGAGCAGATTAATAATTTCGCAACCTAAGCTTCTGCCTATGAAAATTGGATTGAGGATAATGCACTGATAAAAATATTCTTGAAAAGTGTATATTAATTTTGTTTTGAAAAATGTTAAGCATAGAACGAAGCACATTCGATCCCAAAAAGTAAATTTATTTTTGATCAGCATCGCGAGTTGAGTTAATTAAGTTCGTCCGTTTCTATGTAAACTTGTCGCTCAGTTTTTGAGCTATCAAGATGTAACTTTATATGATGTATATCACTATGTGATATAGCTGCCATACTAATGATAGATTTTATAATATTCGACATTCCGGATGTGGCTTGACTTATTGTAAAATACCTTAACTGAATTTAAAATCTTAAAATTTGTTTCTCTTTATTTTTAGAAATTTTTGGAATTCCGATATCTCATTTGGATTCCCGGAATCTAAATGCAAATTACACATGTAAGCATATTTGTGCATTTCCCATTTTTTGTTGCTAATTTTTTAGGTTATTTGATCAGTATCAGTATTATGTTGGGTATTTACTTCATTCATAAAAATCACCGTTTAAAGAAGAGACTTATTTTTTTCCCCTAATCTAATAAACATGAGTGAAAATGGTGTAAAAAAGTTGTGTATATATATGAAACAGATAGAAGGTAGCATCTTTGACCTTAAAAAGTGTAAAAATCATCAACATCTAAGTACAATATAACCGACATTCGTATGACCGCCTAGCTGTTAGGATTTGTCAACCCAGAAGTAGAAATTTTCCATGCGAATATCAAGTTAATTTTAAGTTATCAATTACTGCAACCGTTTCCAGAAAACATCTATTATCTTTGAATTTTGCAAATCTAGACTGAGAACTTTATCATGAGTATTGGTTTGAATATCTTGTTATATGTAATGACGAAAATTCAGAGATTCTTCCGAAAGAGCTCGCTCGACTTATGCGTTTTTCATTTGTAAGAAAGTGGAGTAACACATATATATGTACTGTAAAACAAAACAAAACAAACAAAAACATCTTTCATGAATTGAAAAATACATATCCAAAACGGATGCCAAAGATTACTTACTTTTATTACTGCTAACCGATAAGAGACTTCCTGATATTTTAGTTCAATGTGGCATAATCTACTTATTGAAATTATAAATTTAGTTAGACAAAAGAAATCTTCTTTGAAGGATTTTTATTTTTGAAGACAGGCAAGAAAAAGACTATCTGCTTTGATAGTATAGAATAGTTAGTAAATGCAGTGAAAGGGTCTCTTTTAAAGCCCAATTTGGCGAAAAATACTTCCATTTAAAGAGAAATAACATAAAATTTATAAATTTAAAATTCTAAAATACGTGGGTTAAGGCCTGTTAATAAAATATAATCATATTTCACCACTGCTTAAACAGTGTTCGAGGACAAAATATACGAATTTACAATGCCAATGTTGAATGAAGATGAAATGAAATGCAGTATTCTTCACTTAAGAAATCTACGTTCCTCTGATTACATAAGAAACTTATCAATGGATTGTACCCACAAATTATTAGAGTATAAGACACACACAATTACTAAGAGAGGTTAGTTAATTAATTACTTCTTGTATGCATGTTTTGAAACCAATTCAATCTCTTATTGAATAAGTAACAATGCAATGCTTTCTTATTTTATCTTATTTATTTTGAAAGATATACAAAAACCTGTTCTCTACTATTTCAAGTTCGTATAAATGTTTCAAATTTGTTTTTCAAAGCGAAACACGTGCTTTGTACCTAAGTAAAGATTTATTTTCTCCCATTGACTTTGTTAAAACTTGTATCACGAAGGTCAATTGGTGTTGTGCCTGGCATTACAAACTGTTTATAGTTTTGTTTTTTTTTTCCCCAGTTTTTCTGTTCCTAGTCTAGACTCGAATCAGACTCAAACATTCGAATGCAATGGCGGTTGTCGGCAATTTGCCTTTAACCTCATTAGAAACAAACGAAACGGCACCGACAACCGACTGCAAATTACAACAACATTCTGCACCCGCATCCACCCCCAGGCTTTCGCTCTTTTTATGGCTCATTGTTTCGAAACTTATTGGAAAATAATTTTCACATTTGTTTTGAGTTTTGCCTGAGATTTCCTAGCTGCTACAAGGGGGTGGATTATAAAACAAATACTATGTCGGGCGGTGGGAGGTGGCACAAATACAACCCTTGCCCGATTTGCTGCTGCAGCTTCTGCTGTTGTTGTTGTTATTGTTATTGTACATGGAACTTTCGAATTGTATAATACAACTCTCCTTTGGGCTATTTTTTTCTGATTTCTTTTTTTTTGCTTTTGCTTTTGCTTTATATACGCAGCTAAGCGGCTCTGGACCTGCGCATATTGGTTGCACACACAATGATTTTCTATTCCGTATTGCCGTCTCTGTTGCGCCGCACAAAGAGCCGTGCCGCAACCACTGACACTTTGAAAAGAACATTCTTAGTTGTTGTTGTTGTTGTACATGAAGCATCATTATGTTGGGCAGTTGTCAGCATTGTGGGTTGGGTTGGGGTTGGTTAAGCTCTTATGGCTCCAGCTTTTGGTTGAGTCATCCAACAACAGCACACACTGATTGGGATTTCAAGTGGTCAAGTTATGCCATTTAACCAAAAAACGGTGCAATTTACCATTTATATATAAAATTATAAAAAGCGCACATGCAACAATTATGCCAACAGCTTTTACAACGCTTATCGCCCACAAGGGCAACCCCCAAAAAATGAACGTGATTATATACTCGGCCTCTTGTATATACACGGACACGAACACGAACACAGACACAGACAGGGTGCGTTTGGTAGTTGCAACGTTTTATATACATACATATAACTGGCATGCTTCTTAAAATCTGGCATGGATGCTGCTGTCATCGGCTGGCAGGATTCAGTTTGACTCTTTAGCTTTGTGACGTTACGTTTCTTTTTGTCGCGTGTGCTCAACAACAACAAGTTGTGTGTCAACAGTTTGTCAAAGATATACAATCCACGAGGCGCCCCGGCACCTTAAATCCATTGACAAGCCATTGTTATTGCTCCTTACGCATGTGACACTTGCTGCCACTGCTGAGTTCTTTACCATACAACACCTTAAACACACACAATTCGTTTCAAGTTGGTAAGTATTCCGTTCGAAGATTCTGTTATAGTAGTGCACATGCTGGTAGTTATCCTGTCGGCAGCATCAGTTTTCATCTTCGCTTCTCATAAAGGGCCTGTCAATCATTATGAAATCATAATATATTTAAGGCTAGGGGCATTTATCCTTTGAAGCGTGCAACATTTAATAGGTATTGATTTGAAATCGTTTGTACCACATCATCATCATCATCTGCGCATTGAGGGGATTTCTGTTTTGCTGTTTGCCCTTAGGTGTATTGTTAGTGAATGCCATTCAATCGGCTGGAACTAAGATACAAAAGAAATCGTTGCCACAATAAATTCCCATCATTATTATATCTTTCATTTCTTTAATATCGTGATTTCCTTCTCAAGTCTGCCTCATTTTTTAAATTTCTTCTGTTTTTTTTGGCAATTGCTTCAATAAATTCGTTTTTCAATAGATTTTCAATTAGTTTAGTTTGTTATACAGTTGCATAAAATATGTGAACCTTTGTCCCGGAAAATGATGTTTGCAGTTTCTAGAAGTCATATTCTAAGAAAAACTTTCAATTATGATTTCTCATGTACCACACAAAGTTGGTCAAAAGACTAATTGTAGTTATCCTTCATAGATCCATCATAAGGTTCAACCGATTCTTTTAACCTGACTTATCACACGTAGGCTCAGAAGTTTTTTTAAATTCATTTCAAAGTCGAAACTAATAGACGATTATCCGTCGGACGTCTGTAAATTTGATATGTACAGCTTGGTTTTTTATACGCTTTTTAAATGAGTATAATGGGCAAGAGAAAGCATCTTTGCCCCATAAAGCATATATACTTTTGATCTGTATCAGCAGATGAGTCGATTAGCCATATCCCCTTCTGCATGAACGTGTTGATCTCACACACTTCGGAATTAGGATATAAGTTCTCGTATACCATGAGCATATATAGTTTGTTTTGAATTCTTGAACTTATTCTAGAAACTATAGACAGAGCGATAAAAATCTGTTCAATTCGGTTAAGAAACAATCAAAGAAATTGAAGATTGAAGTTAGGCTTCATACTATAGCGCACTATAGTGCACGCATACAAACAAACAATGGCATTTTGCGTAATGTCTACTTTCCATCCTTGTCGAGTATTTTCGATTAGAGGTTTCTAACATCTAGCGGTAAGGCTGCATTAAGTCTTTTAAACTTCAATAACGATACTGTAGTTGTAGTTGTCGCCTTATCCAACTTTTAAGGCAAAATTTGTCGAGAATTGTTAGTGGAATGTGTTTTTGGCAAATTTATGTGTAGTATAATCAAACTAAATCAAAAACAGCATAGTTCATTCAAATCGGTTAACGTCTGCCTTTGCTTTAACTCAAATATGTTATAAGTTATTCATTTCTTTGTCGATCTATCGATTTAACTAGCCTTTAAAGTTATCTAAAAGTTGTCGATTCAATTAGCGACGGAACTGCGAATTTTGAGTTAAGTTCTCTTTCTAATAGTTAAAGGCAAGTAAAATCCATATAGAACTGATTTAATTAAATTAATAACTTTTTGAGAGTAATGAGTCTACAACGCAGAACTTATTGACCGTACGGGGTTGTTTGTGATTGTTCGCCTCCCCTTTGCATAATATTCAAACACCCCCGAGAAATTTTGCAACTAAACTTAAAAAAAAATGGCCGTTAGAAATAGGGTTTGAAAAGTGTATTTGTAAAAGTTTCAAATGTTTATCGTTTAAAATTGAATGGAAGAGCCTGAAACTATGTTTATATCCACGTCTTTATATATATTGTGGAATAAAAAAACTGTTAATAGCTCCCAATTGAAACAATCGAAAGAATTTTGTTTATTTTCTGAACAAGATATTCAAATCAAAATTTCGTTAGGAATGAATAAAATACTAATCCTTATTTGTATACGGCTGCCAGGTTATTTAGAGTAAACAAGTAATAAAGCTACAGTAGAGAAATCCCGACTAGACGATACCCTGCACCCTATAGTTTACGTGTACAGTCACGTATTGAATGTACTGCATACTTGACTTAACTTTAACGTTCCATTACTCCGATGTTTCTCAATAAAAATTTTACAGATTGACAGTATTTTTTTTAATGTTTCAAACGCCGTCTCAAAGTCATCCAAACTCAAGATTTATTTGTTATCGAACATATGTTTATGTCGGAAACGGGAAAAGTTTTTAAACGTTTGAAACAATCGTGTTCTGCCTAGGAATAAGGCGAGCTTATTTTCCAAATCTGGAGTTCATACATATAGACGGGCATGGCTATATACTTTATGGAGTCGGAGATGCTTCCATTTGCCTGTTACATACTTTTGCACAAAACTGTTATACCCTTTTTACACATTTTCAATGGGTTTAGGCTATAAAATAAGCTTACTTATGCAAAACCCTATACTAAATCGGTTACAAACAAATAATATACTTTTCTCTATGAATTATTAGTATAAATATCACAACTAAGTTATTACAATCGGTCGTCTTGTGAAAGTAATAGTTATGTTTAGCATTGCTAAGAAATCGTAAATGTTCTAATTAATCACACAAAGCTACAATTTGCAACTTGCACAACAACTTTTAAGTGAATTTAAAAGTTTGTTCAAAATTTACCGTTCAAAAGCAGTAAATATATCGAACTTTGTCTCTGTTGCTAAACATGTTATATAAATAGCATCTTGCCTAACCAAGTTTAAATATATATATATATATATATATATAAATATAAAATATATATACATAAACTCAAAAGCCAAATGCAATATTCTAAATGGCATTTTAATCTCAAAAGTAAAGTTGGCTTTTGGCCATGGAAGAGAAATTGTGTATAAAGTAAATCTTTCAAAGAAAATCCCTTTATAATTGTATGCTGCATCCTTGTTGCGCTGCAGTGCACTTGCAAGCAGCTATTATGTCCTATTAAAAAGCAGCCGACAGATCTTTGATGTTCGCCAAGGATTTCATCTTCTACTTGAAGCAAGCTTCGCGCATTTTCAATAGTTTGCCTTTGCCATACGAAGCGGCGCCACAGTTTTCGCCCCACAAGGAGGCATTCAAGTGGCCACCAGCAGGCGCATGTTTAGATGTCTATGTGGATGTGGGTGTGTGTCCGTGTATGTGTGTGTGTGTGCGTGTGTTTGTATGGGTGTATCATCCAATTTGGGGTCTCGCTCTGACTATTGGGAAGCTGGCTGGCTGTTGCTGGGTCTCTGTCGTCGAGCGCTCTGTGTTCTGTGTTCTGTGCTCTGAGCGCTTTAATTGTGCATTTTCTTTGTTCTTTTGGCTGTAATGGAGTGCTATGCAAATGGCGTTTTGATGAGTTTCCTTAGCTCGGGCGTGCTCTCTTTGTTGTCGCAGCAGACGTTCATCCCCTCTTTTTATATCACTATAGATGTGTGTGTGTGTGTGTGCCTGTTTTGGATGGGAAGGGCTGATGCTGCTGTTGCTGCTTCTGTTTTTTGGTCCTTTGTGATTGTTGTTGCCGCTGTTGTTATTGTAGTTGTTGTCGTTGCTCTGTTGTTGGCGGCGACAGTGCTCTTCTGTTGTTGTGTACTAGTCGTTGTTGCTTTGACTGCGGCAAAAGCGAACACACAAAAACGGAAATAAAAAAAAAAATTTGTTGATTTTCATGCGCGTCAGATAGAACCAGAGCTACCACCACCGACCCTTACTCTCTCTGTGTGTGTATGTGTGTGTGTGTGTGTAAGAGTGTGCGTTCCATTTTCGAAAATTCGTACATCACGGATTATTGTCCCTTTCCCTTTGCCATGGGCGATGTGCCCTGGAATATTGTATTGGTCGATAACATGAACCAATCAAAAGCGCTCGCAAAATGGCCGCCATTCAATTTGCCAGCAATATCAAATTATATATAACTAAACGATGTATTGCCAAAGGCTAAACGCAGCAAGCGCAATGAAGCCAGAAATAATATCAACTTATCTCCTTAGATATAGAACATCATAAATGCATTCTGCATGAGCTATGTACGAGTGTTTCACTTGAACTTTAACATTTGTGCAAGTTACTTTTGCTTTGGCAAATTACTTCTGACCTTTAAAAAGTTTGCAGCTGTTTTTAACATGCTTTACGAATAGTTTTGTCATCGTTTGTATAAAGTTATGCATCATGTTGGATATAATAAAAATATGTATGCAGAGTTGGTTATTAGTTTCGAATAGTTTTTTCAAACTAAATTTAAGTTTTCCTATATATATAATTTTATTTTCGTATGTCTTCCATAGTAACTGAAACTCAAAAGCAATAATTTTACTTATTAGTATCAGTATTATATGCTTATGTTATGTTAGGAATTTTTTTTACTATTAAATGTTACTTACAATACAATTGTTTTTATGCATGTACACGTTTTACAATAAAACACATTGAAGAATTCTATATAAATGACATTGTTAATATTTTTTTTACATAAAATATGATTTTCTATTTACTTGCAGGCCTTGTCTAACTGCCTTCCAAATTCGCAAACGATATATACACACACACACACGCAAACACATCGAGAGCATCTTCCATATCCCAAATATTTTTAAAATATCTGGAATTTGTGATTTGTTTAAGCGTTTGATTGTATTAACTTAAGCAATAGCGGTAGATAAAATATTAAAACAAAATCACGAACTAAGAAACTGTCTTAAGGAGTTCTTGTGAGTGCAACATTGTTGTTGTTGACCACAGAAGGAAAGAAGCGGGCGCATTTAGAGTGGCATGAGCCATCCGTTGGGACTCCGGAAACATGATGATAATGAGTGTAGTGGACCACGACCACCTGTACCCGGAGAAGAGAGCCGTGTTAAAAAGGTATGCCATTAAACTTAACTTTAAATAAAAAAATGTATTCATTTTATGTGATTGAATGTGCACAGATGACCGAAGGGGTTATAGATACCTTAAAGAACTCACCTCCATCATATTTGAATTGGGCCCGCACGCTAAACCATTTGCTCGAGGATCGCGATGGGGTGGAGTTGTTCAAGAAGTATGTTGAGGAGGAGGCGCCCGCCTACAATGATCATCTTAATTTCTACTTTGCCTGCGAGGGTCTGAAGCAACAAACAGATCCCGAGAAGGTAAAGCAAATAATCGGAGCCATATATAGGTAAGTTAATCAACTCATAAAACATTAAAATCTATTCTTGTTATACGTTTTGTGTTTTTGCAGATTTTTGCGTAAAAGCCAACTGTCCATTTCTGATGATTTGCGCACACAAATTAAAGCCATCAAGTCAAATGAGATTCCGCTCAGTCCGCACATTTACGATCCCATGCAACAGCATGTGGAGGCTACCATACGCGATAACATTTATCCAAGCTTCCTTTGTTCCGAGATGTACATACAGTATATTCAGCAAATGTCTGCGGTGCAAGAGCGTTTCAGCAGCAGTGGGGCAACTGCATCGGGCAGTGCCGGCAGCAGCGGCAGCGGCGGCAGTTGTGGCAGCAACAATGGCAGCACTGCCGGCGCCTGTGCTCTGCCGACGGCATCCTCCAAACAACTGCTGGCAGGAGTCGGCGGCGGCGTCGGCATCGGCGGTGGACCCTTTCCGCCTGGTGTTTTCATCAATTTGCCAATGAGTAGCGGTGTTGTGCTTCCAGCTGGAACATGTAGTGCCAGCGGCAGTGTCTACGGTCCATCAACGTCAGCTAGTTCGAGTGGGTCGATCAGTGCTACAGATACACTGCCACGCAGCTCCACACTACCCACGTTGCACGAGGACTCGGAGTTGTCGCTTTGCGATGATTTCGAGAAGGTGCAAGTGGAGGGCGGCTCGATGCGTCCGCATATCGATTTACCAATGCGACTCACACGCGATCTGTTGATAGCAACTCAAAAAAGAAGACTGGAAATCAGACCACCCGGGTATGTAACTAGACTATAACCGATAAACAACTCTTATTTATCGATTATCCTTAAGAGAAGGGTTCTAGTTCCTGCATAGTTTCAAACTTTCGTTTGATGCATGCTTAAAATTTGATTTAAATAGATAATTTTTTAATTATTATTTGATAGACATTTTTGTACATAGTTATCGAAGCCTTTAGAATCAGCTTTTAAACATTATATACTGTTGAGGTATTTTCAGAAGAAATGCTTTATTTAATTGAAAGGCTTTTTAAGTGATACACCGAAGAGATTTACTGAAAGTAAATAACAAAATTATTGTAAAATGATGAACTAATTTATTAAATTTTGTTTTAAATTGTATCCATATTAATTTATTTATTTTGTTGATTTTCTTTAATTTCGTTTCTTTTTATTTACATATTATTCTTGTATATATTTGTACGATCACAAACGCACGATCCCACCTACACGTTCAAAAACAACAACTACACCAACAAATCCATCAAATGTGACACTCACCGTAACGAATACATCAACAAACATACATCAACAAACATACATCAACAACAACAACAAACACGGATTTATAAACATCGTTTGTTTTTATTCTAATTTATTTATGTATATTTTAATTTTTGGGAACACAACGATCGCATTGCATGGAAAACAAAACAAATTATGTTGCTACCCCATTAAAAATATTATGAATATCCTGACGTATGTGCATGCGTATGCGATATAGAGCTCATGGTTATGTATACACTGCGAGCACCAATACATCGTTTGTGCCAAACTCACGCGTTGATTCGGAGAGGGCAAGTGTTAGCTCCGGCGGCCGCACCGACTCCGACACAATGTCACTCTCCAGTTGTTCAATGTAAGTTGTTGTCCAGTGCATGCACACGCTTGAGCCGACAATATTTATCCAACAGTAGAAAAAACACACACCATTTGAAATACTCTACCAAAAGGAAATGATTATTCTATATATATAATCGTTGTTATTTTGCAGGGATGGCCGACCTTATATAGAACGCAGACATAGCTCCACAGAGAACAAGGCCATACGACAGAGTGCCATGGCCAACAAAGAAACGAACTCTTTTCAGGTAACAAAAGACAAAGACAATTCAATTTCATTGTTATTAAAAAGATATTGCATTGTTAAAACGCTCAGGTTATACCGCGAACGCAACGATTACATTCAAACGAACACAGACCGTTGAAGGAGGATGAGCTTTTGGCTTTGCTGATACCCAAACTTGAGGAGGTGAAACGTAAGCGTGATTTAGAAGAACGTTCACGTTTTGAGGTAACTAACTTCATCGACAAATTAACTATGCATCGTTTATTTATAAACATAATTATTTTGCCACAGCGTATGCCTGGCGCTTCACTGCCAAACAACGAGAGATCCAGTGCCAGTGATCGTGCATTTGCCGAGGCGATACGGGAAAAGTTTGCACTCGATGAAGACAACGACCAAGACATATTGGACCAGCATGTGTCGCGTGTGTGGAAGGATCAAACGCCACATCGTTCACCCGGCACAATGTCACCTTGCCCGCCTATACCATCGAGAAGACGCACTGCAACACATGACTCGGGCATGGTCAGTGATGGTGCCATGAGTTTGAGTAAGTCGAGTGTCCATTTATTGATAGCAACATTTAATTTAATCATTGCAATAAATGATCCACAGGTGGTCACTCAATGAAGCACTCAAAATCAATGCCCGATCCCAGTTCCTGCTCTAGGAAGCTTACAAATAAATGGCCTTCAATGAACACAGACAGCGGCATCAGCATGTTCTCATCTGATACTGTTATGAAATACAAAGATACTAGGTAAAGAAACACACAAATTTGTACATTACATATGCAATTTATTAATGTAACCATATAATTTAAGTAGCTCCCGCTCTGGTTCAAGCACGGCCTCAAAATTGGAGGAAGCAAAACGAAGACTGG
This sequence comes from Scaptomyza tumidula, assembly GCA_035044465.1. NCBI lineage: Eukaryota > Metazoa > Arthropoda > Insecta > Diptera > Drosophilidae > Scaptomyza > Scaptomyza tumidula. The sequence goes on along the minus strand of JAWNNW010000679.1, from coordinate 222,955 downwards.
AAGACGAGCCGCGACGCACTCGTCGATATGCCCAACCGCAGCTACAATCCCACATGGTGGCTATGCAGCAGCAGCAGCAACAGCCCCTATCTTCCTTCAGTAGTAGCAGCAGCGGCAGCAGCACCATGCATCATCAGGCAGTGATGGGTCCACCACCATTGCCGATTAAGCCGCCGGAAACAGTTGTGGTGTTTTCATTCTGCGAAGAGCCAGTTCCTTACAGAATTAAAATACCCGGCACTCAGCCGACCCTGCGCCAATTTAAGGACTATCTGCCAAGAAGAGGTCACTTTAGGTAAGTTGAGCAGCAATTCGTTTTATCATCAATGAGGGTATTTAATATTTGTGAATGCATCTTGCAGATTCTTTTTTAAGACGCATTGCGAAGACCCGGACAGTCCAGTGATTCAAGAAGAGATTGTCAACGACTCCGACATACTACCGTTGTTCGGAGACAAAGCGATGGGTCTTGTCAAACCATCCGATTAAACTTAAGGTGTAACGTGTAGATTTCTAATTAAGCTAAATTATGAATGGGTGGGTCATGAGAATGCAAAAGGATACAGCTCGAACAGCTATTCCCAGAAATCAAAACTTAAATAGAACTAACTGTACATTCAATAGGCTCTTATAAGCATCACAAACAACTATCGTACTATTGTATTTGTGTGGGGCGGGAGGGTTAACGGAATATGGGATAAGGGTTGGAATACAGGGTTTAAAAGAAATGTGTTTCATTATTTCGTCCTAAATATCTGGAGGTATTTTTTTTATAAAATAGAAACACAATACATATGATTACCAACTATGAACTAACACCGAGGACATCATTAAATTTATGTGCGTTTATGTTTTTATGTACAAATATGTAATATATATATATATATGTATATCGTACATATACATTTATGTATTAATTGTATTTTGTATCTTTTACCACATAAACTCAACAAAACGCAAAAATTGAAAAACAAAAAAAAATTCGTTAATCTAAAATTCCTTTAAAAAAACATACTTTGTATATCCCGTACCGTTTTGTCGGCTCTAACGTACAAGCAAACAAACAATAGAGATTATTGAGCACAAGAAAGAAAATATTTGATTGAAAAGTTTAATGGGTTTTCCTGAATTTGGATTTGTTTGTTACTTTTTACTAACTATGGACTGCCTGCAATAAATTTTGTTAATATTTTTATAATGTGCATTTTATGATATGATGATATTAACAAAGTTCTATTCAACTCGACAAAAAATCAAAATATAATCTGTTTTATTTTTGTATAATCTAATATACTCTACGTATAGAAGAAGTATGTACATTTGAATTTATATACAAGTATATACACAAATATGTATTGTACTTTCGTCTATTATATATGTATATGTATTTCTTTTTTATAAACGATGAGTGCTAATTGCTCCAATAGTTGCATAATTGCTAACCACATTAATTGATTAGTTCTACTTTCGTAAGTTACACAAAAGCATACACAATAAATATTTTTTTAAGAAACTGAAAATAACCACAGGAATATGAAATTAATGAATATACAATCTACCATAGTAAAAACCATATTTTATTTGTGAGCAAAATGCATGTAGATTTAATAAAAAAAAAAACACAAAACAGAAAGTACATAAATCGAAATTTAAACCAATTTTATTTGAAGCATATTTGGGGAACGTACTACGAAATAGATAATAGTATGTTATGTACAGTTATAACGTTTATATCCAAATGCCAAATCGGATGAATCTTATTGTATGTATGCTAAACAGGTTTACATTCCTTGCGTTCACAATGAGTTAAGTAATTCTGTTGATTGATAAATGTATGGGTGCATTTGGGGCAGTGAAAGCGTCGATGTCGATTGCTGCCTGGATTCTCGTGTTCCCGCAAATGTGCCTTCATGTTGTACATTTGAGAGAAGCGCTTATTGCACACCGGGCAGGCAAAGGGCTTAGCACCAGTATGGGAGCGTGTGTGCCGCTCCAGATGAGCTTTTGTGCGTGTCTTGAAGCCACAAACCTGACACTCCATACGCTTCGAATCTGTGTCATGGATCATTTTGTGCTTATACAGCGCCACTTTATGCACAAAACGTTTTGAGCATACCTCGCATTGATATGGCGTTTCACCCGTATGCCAGGCCATGTGATGTTTCAACCGGAATTTGCGGCTAAACCGTTCGCCACAATGTGGACACTCGAACTGTTTGACTGGCTCATGATTCTGTAAATGACCAATAAATCCAGAATACGATTGCAACGTCTTGCCGCACTGATCGCATACGTAGCCAGGGAAATGCTCACGTTTTGTATGCGCATTATATGAGCGACGGCTGCTGAATTGTTCCGGACAGCTGGGACATTGAATGTTAACCGTATAGTCGCCAGAACTGTCCTGATCCTCGCCATCGGAGATCAGATATTCTATGGTGCCATCAATGTGGTCTTCCAAATCGCTTAACATATCCTTATCTTCCTCCTTAAATATTTTAAGCTCGTCAGGCGTTAGCTTGTTGTCATCTTCATCCTCATCGATATCGGCTTCGGGTACTTCTTCATTGATAACTATCTCATTCTCAATATCTAATTCTAAGCCAACTGTTTGAAATTCCTCCACATCATCGCAATCGGAATTATTTTTGATGATAAAATCGTGTTCCTCTTCCGTTTCCACCACAATTGTTTGATCCACCACTGGCGCTCTTTCGCTATGTTCGTCCAACTCAGATCCATATTCTAAATCAGCAGCGTCCACAGTTTCGACCACCTCAATGCTGTCGCTGCCATCGAATCTGTCGACATCTTGGCCTTTCAGCTCATTTCGAGAGAGTGTAGTCTGAAAGTCCTTAATGATGTAGGGACTTTGTATTAATTCGAGTATCTCCTGGCGCAGCTTTCGTGCGACTTGTATGGATTTGTGGTAGCGTAATAATTTCTCGCAGCATTTCTTGCATATTGTCGAGCCAACCTCGCCAAGCACATAGTTGGTGCCCTTTGTGCATTGTAGAACCAAATCACTGATTAATATGGGCGGCTTTCCGATTGTCTCTTCATATATATTTCTTGGATTGCGCACAGAAAACTGGCAAATGCAACAATTCATTTTTAGAACGAATAAGTTTTAACAAAATAAGACATCGAATTCTGCTTGCAAAAAAAAAACATTGCTCAATACTGTTTGCCAGTGTTGTAAAACTTTACAAATACTCATTTTCACTGAAGCCGATATATATCGACTAAGATCAATTCAATCGAAATAAATTGAAAAAAATTACTGATGTGGTGTATTTAACTTTTATTATACCAAATCGATAAAATTCATTCTGAAAGTATAACCAAAATTGTGGGCCATAAGCGATTACTTAGATACAGATATTTGGAATTTTTCGTACTGCTCATCTGATTTTAACATTTTTCTTGTTTTATAATGGTCTGCTCTCCCGAACATCTAAAAAAAAAATGCACATATGAGTACAAATACCACACAAGTCATTTCTTTCTTTTCCTTACCGAGCATTCACCGTAAATTTTAATTGTACGCCCTTTTACATCAACTTTCATCATACCACCACCCATCGCTTTAGTACACAGTCCCTTTTCCTTCATTTCTGATTGGATGCGCTCGTATAACCTTACTATAATATAAATAAAATTAATAAATAATTGATAATAAGGGACAATTTTGTAAACTGACTATGCTTCTTTTCTTTCGCCCCGCGCACTATAGTCCTTGAAAATAGCGATTCACCGTGAACGTAAATCGAAATCAACAGGTAGAGAATTTTGTTATCTCCGATTTTTATCTTCGGTTCAGTAATTAGCGCCTTACCAGTTGTACTACAACTGGTTGATGAAAGTCGCTGAACTGTAGAATAGGACTTGAATGAGTATTGAATTGTTTGTGGATGGTTAAAATTAAAATATTTACAAAATAAGTTCGCAGCTGCTCGGAACGGAAACGCAAGTTTTTGAGTATTCATATCTGTAATAAAAGTTAAAAGTCCAACAAAAAAAAAAAACAACTTCAAAATTTAGAAAAAATTTTGTAGACGTTCAGCTGGAAAGTGTGAAGTCGAACTAAATTTCTTAACAGGGTATGGCAAGACATTTGAATTTTTTCAAAGTGCTACTACGATTGTAAAAGTAAAAAACATTAACTGTGCTCAAAGGTTATGCATATTTAATTTAAAAGTAAAGTTCGCATATGCTCAAATAAGTACAGAGTGTACAACTAATATCCATCATCGGTTGTTTCAATTTCGTAATCTGAAAATTTAGTTTGCAAGATTCTTTTTGATTCCGTGTGATCAGCTTTTCCAAAGCCCTGTTGTAATAAAAGATAAACGTATTAGTACAGTATTTATAGTTTATTTTGGAATAATAATAGAACTTCTGCTTGCCTGTGAGTATCCATAGACCTTTAAGTACTTCTTATCTGGATTGTGTTCAATGCGACCACCACCAAGGCATTGAGTATCCAGCCCCTTCTTTTTGCACACCTCCATCACTCGTTCATATATGTCAGCTAATATACAACAAACACTAAACATTAAACACTTAACTGTACCAAAAAGAGTTGAATAGATCTTACAATGCCATTCACAATCTGCATATCCACGGACAACATTTTTCTCAATGTTCTCAGCGCAATCCTCGTTGCCGGTGACTTTGATCAGAACGTATTTGAAAATACCAGCACCGTCTATATCTACCAAAGGCAGAGCCATAACATCCTTTTCGGTCATTTTGAGAAATCGAAATCCTTTAATATAAATTAATAACAATAAACTCCTGTACTGCTACTTTTTTAGGTATGCCTTACCGCTCGGACGTAAAACAGCTGATTTCAGCAAATTTCTGAAAACACAATGCATATTATTTAGAGATGACAGATGAAGTGAACCTGCTACTTATGTAACTGCGAATTTTGATGGTATTCAAAATGTATCGTTGTTGTCTTCCAAATAGCAAACAAAATGTATATGGCTACTGTGACTGTGAACTTATTATAACTTTTGTTTATCATCACTCAAAAACGATATAATCTAGTAGTATTACATAGTCATTAATCATCACTGAAGAGAGTAACGAAATACTTTCTGTTAAATCACTATTTGGTCAATGTTAATCTTAATAATCACAGCTGACAGCTTTCCTATGTGTGTGTACACACAATCGTAAATAAGAGAAAAATTGTGCAAAGATTTCAGCCAAAAGCAAGATAAATTTGACAATTCAAAGTTAACCGCGGGTATGTATTAAAAGTATAATACGTTATGTTATTATTTACTTAAACAATATTTTGTAAAGACAATAAACTATTGTACGAAATGAGCTCAAAGCGGCCTTTCTGTTTCGTTTGTGGCAAAGTGAAGTCTGTTGGCGTCTTTCAGTTCATTGAAGGTAAGTTCATAAATATTTAACAGTGCAAAAATATTACTAAAAATAAACAATTATTTTAGGATGCATTGTACCAGGCACATTTAAGCCCATTAAAGACATACTTAAGTATTTTGAAAAAGTAATTAACCAACGCTTGGAATTGACGCCAACCTCAGCTGCATGTCGAGATTGTTTGGAGTATCTCTTCAATTACGACCGCCTCGTTAGAAATCTTAGTCAAGTGCAGCGTCAAATTGCCGACGCCTTGCTAAGTTGTCGCAAAAATACTAAAAAGTCGATGTTGGTGCAGCCCAAGAAAGAGGTCGTTAAAGCAGAAGTGCCGGAAGCGAAATCAACAATGCCAGTTGAGGAGTTCCCAAGTAACTCCTCGTCCTCAGCAGAAATGAACGATCAACAAGATGATCAGTATTCCACAATGAGCGACGACCAAAAGCAAGAGGTTCAATACAGCGAAAGCGAGGAGAGCATGGATGCATCGGATGGCGATGATAATCTTGATATACCTTGCCACATTTGCGGCGAACTGTTTTCAAATCAGGCCTGCATCGAAAGGCATATTAAAACGGATAATTGCCAAAGGAACGAATTTGCCACCTGCAATATCTGCGGACTCAAAGTGAAAGATGAGGAAGTTCTTGATTTGCATATGAATCTGCACGAGGGTAAAACCGAATTGGAGTGCCGTTACTGCACAAAAAAGTTCTCGCACAAGCGCAACGTTTTGCGGCACATGGAAGTGCATTGGGATAAAAAGAAGTATCAATGTGACAAATGTGGCGAACGTTTCTCCCTGTCCTGGCTCATGTACAATCACCTCATGCGCCACGATGCCGAGGAGCACGAATTGATTTGTGACATTTGCCATCAGAAGTTTAAAACGAAACGCACATACAAACATCACCTGCGAACCCATCAGACAGACAGGCCACGCTATCAATGCACAGAGTGTGTTAAATCTTTTGTCGACAAGTATACCTTAAAAGTTCACAAGCGTATGCACTTATCTACGGAAGCAACAAAATCTACAGCAGACTAATTTTAAATGCTTTTCTATAAACATACTAAAACTTTAAATGCATATGTTTGTTCTTTATACTGTAAGACATAGTTTATAATTCACTTCACACTTTATGACATATTTATAAACAAAATATTGGACTTAGTTTCGATATAAAAAAGGATATTTAATTGATATGTAGCAAAAATCGTATCATTTATTTGATAAGAGATATTAATAAAAATAAAACTAAGAAAATAAAGACATTTTGAAATTTATGCTCTAACCTATTCATAAACTAAAAATATTTTGATATTTACCTGTTTTTGGGTTATGTGCGTAGTCAAAATCTATGCCATAAAACGGCAGATGTTTGGTTTTAAGCAAAATCTACCTGTTTAAGCATTTATATAGCCTGGAAAATGCACATCTGTCATTAGTTGTGAATTTACCACAGAAGCAACACTTTCGAAATGGACAAATTAATCATAAAGTTAAATAAGTGTTCTGATCTGATTTCAAAAGGTGCCACTGGAAATATATACTGGTTAAACAAATTTTGTGCAGCATTTTATAAATTTGCCAGTAAATTTAAATTATATTTGACGGATGCGGCACCCAAATATGAACTGGAGGGCAATATTAAAATCCATGTCGAGACAATATATCTATGTTTTACACAAGTTATTACCTGCATCACACAACTGGAACGGACGATAAATATTGAGAGCACGCTGGGTAAAGGAGTTCAGCTGCGACTAACTCGGACACATTTTCTTGATCGGATCGAGTGGTGTTTGCGACGATTGCAGGCATCGCTGTATCAGCTATCGGAGGAGGCAATCGCCAGCACTGGCGTTAAACTGGAGGATTTATCTTTCGTGGAGCTGTTAGACTTGGCGCTCACAAAATTAGAAACCTATAATGAAATTGTGCACAACGAAGACACCACAAGTTTGTTGGACGATGAGAATCCCCAGTTATGCATTGAAGTTAATCATATTGTAAGGCATGCCTTGGCCTTTGCAAATGTCGCCCTGGAAACGGATAAAAAAGCTCTAACGGCTGTTTGTGAAACTGTTTTGGATGAGTGTGCCGTTTTTGAGCACAACTTTGATAACCATAATCTGGGTGAACGCAAACTGGAAGCATGTTCGCTTCAACGAGCTTTGTATTCCTTGGAGACATATCTTAATGAAGCTCTATTGCGCTTAATCTTCACAAGCGTTATCAATGCAGAGAAAACATCCGTTAACACACTGAAGAACGTCTTGCAAAAGTGTGAAAATTCGAAAGATGTGGATAAACTTATTGCAGAATTTGATATCGAAATGGATCGCATTCAACAGATTGGTGTGTTTGCCATAGCTTTTACGCCAGATGTTAAAACAAAAACAATTATACGTAGTTGTTTGGCCTCTTTGGAATCATTGGACTTGTGCATTGTGCCGTCATTTCAACTACAGACATCCACGCCAAGCTCATATCATGCCAACATTTTAGCAAGTCACTTTGAGGAGGAACTTGTTATTTTTCGTAATGTTATCCATGAAATTATTAACAGTCGAGCCCTAATTGATACCTATTTAGATATGCTAGCTGAGAGTATTGATAATGCAGAGAAGCTCTACCCTCAAGGAAAGTTGTTACAAATTGCCCAAATGGGAAATGTTCTCTTTCAGCATTTTCATCTGAAGGTAAACTACCAGGAGCTGTGCCATGATGAAAGGGGAAAACGTTTGCATCAGGATTTTGTGGTTATTTTGGGCGAAAGTCAAGCTATACTTGAACTTAGGGTTCAAGTGGATCTAAAACGAGTCGTCAAACGTTTAAAAATTTTATATTCTGTTTTGGCAAAATTACGTGATGTTTGTGACGCAAGGATTACTCAGGGATCTGTTTGTAACAATGAAAATACTCAAATGGCATCAAACAAATTAAAAAGTGTGTCTATAAGACAACACCCATTAGCTAAGCCTGTACAAGAATTTACATATAGAAATACAAATAAGTCTGCGGATTTGTTAAGCTATGAGAGTGATTTAATTAGTTTTCAAATAACTGAAATACTACATATTAACTAAAATAATTTTGTATGTGCTCCAATAAAAGAATCTGTAAATATGCTGTGTTGTGGTATTTTTGAATACTTTAAATATTTGAGCAATTTAAATTCTTAAATCTTTATTTCTCGCACTGGCAGCCCTAGACAAGTATCGCTCAGCGAATAAGTGTTGAAAACGATAGTGCACGAAACAGTAAGCTATCGAGACGTTCATCGATTGTTTTGCAACTCTGCGTGCAAGCGAATTAGGTATCTAGAATTGGTTGATTGGAAAAGTTAAGAAATCTCTAAAAGTGTACGGCACTCGCGTAAATATTATAATATCGGTCCATCCCTAAATCACTTACATCCCTAAAGTAAAACAGCAAATTTTGTTGGGAAAGAACACAATAAATAACAAACCATGAATGCTTGTTTTTTTTGTGGTGCCGTTGACTTAAACGGCACTGCAAACTACGAATCGCTCACATCAAAGGTGCCCTCGTCACACAAGTCGTTGTCTTTGGTACTAACACATCTCGCTAGCTGCATGAAAACTGAAATTGATTTTAAGAAAGACACAAAGCTGTGTCCGCGCTGTTTTCAGGAACTGGCTGACTATGATACGATTATGGTGAATTTAATGATCACACAAAAGAAACTAACAGCTCAATTAAAGGAGGCACTCAAATCAGAGTTCGAAGACGAAACTACGATCGAAGATTATGAGGATCGATCAGCTCAAGAGGATGCCGAAGCTGAGGCTTTGTTTGAAGAGCTGGTTGGAGAGGACGACCAGAAAATGTTAATTAAACAAGAATTCGAAAACGATGACGATGATGAGGACGAGGAAGAGTTTCTCTGCGAGGTAACCACCAATGAAGTCGGTGTTAAGTCAGAGGACAACTCTGACGATCAAAATAAATTTACGCCAAAGCGTCTGAAGCAGGAATGCGGCACTTGTGGCAAAGTATTCTATGCACGTTATCAATTACAGAAGCACATCAGCGATGAGCACAACAAAACTCCAGCGCACGTCTGTCCCATCTGCGGCATCATGCGCCGTGACGAAGAATATCTTGAGCTGCACATGAACGTCCATGAAGGCAAAACAGAGAAGCAGTGCCGTTACTGCCCCAAGAGCTTCTCACGTCCGGTTAATACGCTGCGACACATGCGTATGCATTGGGACAAAAAGAAGTACCAGTGTGAAAAGTGCGGACTGCGCTTTTCACAGGATAATTTGCTGTATAACCATCGGTTGCGTCATGAGGCCGAGGAGAATCCTATCATTTGCAGTATTTGCAACGTTTCCTTCAAGTCGCGTAAAACTTTCAATCACCATACGCTTATTCACAAGGAGAACAGACCACGGCATTATTGCACAGTGTGCCCAAAATCATTCACCGAGCGTTATACACTAAAAATGCACATGAAAACTCATGACGGGGATGTTGTCTATGGTGTGCGCGAGGAGGTTCCACCAGATGATCAGGTGGTCGAGGAGTTGCAAGTAGATGTGGATGAATCTGAGCAGGCCGTCACAGTTATAATGTCTGACAACGATGATCCTTCTCCCGGCTTATGTCTCATATGCAGTGTGAATTTCGAAAACAAAAAAGAACTCGCACAACATTTGCAATTTGACCACGATGTTGTAATGAATAATTAGCATTAGAAATAGCTATTTAATATATAACTAATATATATATACATACTCCCTTTTAATTGTTTTTAAGGCCGTAAATACATAATTGTATATTTTCAAGGCTTGAATAACCTTATACACATTTTTACGAAACGCTCCATTATGTGTATTTGTCTATTTAAGATAAACGTAGTTAGACTGAATAGATCGTCTTCGTTTTGATGTAATAAATTTTAAATAGTTTACGAATTTCGAATCAGCTTTGCCGTTGAAAAATTTCTATTGTTAATCACTGTATCACAAAAATAAAGCCCAACAAAAATAAATAATTTAAACACTTTTATGTTTAACGTTTCAAATGTGTGTATTCCGACTACGTTATAAAAACTCGATAAAGCGAATTTCAAACTTAAGCTTATTCGTTCTCCTGAGAGCGCAGACGACCATTGGGGTTCGTCAGACGCACGGACAGTTGCTTGGCACGCTCAACGATCTCCTTGCGCTTCTTCGAGGAGACGCCATGGGCGATCTCGCCGCAGTAGACGCGGTTCTGCATCAGCAGGACCTCCAATTCGCGCACGTTGTGTACAAGGAATTTCTTGAAGCCAGTGGGCAGCATGTGGAGGGTACGCTTGTTGGAACCATAACCGATGTTGGGCATCAGATATTGGCCCTTGAAGCGGCGACGTACTCTGTTGTCAATACCCTTGGGTTTCCGCCATTTGTGCTGCAAACAATATGAAAAAAGAAATCAGACCGGTTAATATATGCAACTTATTTTTTTCATATCTCATACAAAACTTACCGACAACTTGGCATAACGATCCGACTGGTGGCGGATGAAGTGCTTGCTGCGCTTCTTCACGATCTTGGGCCTATATGCTGGGCGAATGGTCATTTTGGAGCTGCAATATCAATTAACTTTCATTAGTATTCCGATTGAAACTTTGTGTATGCAAATGTCAACAAAGTTTGATTTTTGTCAACACTTAAAAAACTCTTTCTGCACACGAAATTTTCGCTTCTACAGCTTTCACACATATTTAGTTGTTGTTTTAATTCACAAAAATCCGACACTTGTGGGTGATGTTTAACAAAAATTAAGATTTTAGGGAATATACGAACCGCTAATATGCTAAGAGCACGTCAAAAAGAGAGAGAAAAGACGCGAAGTTGGCCGCGCTTGACAGTTGTCAGCGCTGACAGTGCGACCAGGGCTGCCAACTTTTGCTTCCGTTTGGCTTTACAAACATTTCTTGCATGTATGACAAACTTAATTAAAAATTTGAGATAAACTATTTGATTGCAACTTACTTCGAAGCCTCACGTTTGTCATCGACAGCGTACCCTTGGTCATATATTTGATTTATAAAATTGTGTAATTACTCAAAATCAATTAAAGTTTTTGCATGTGAAACGCTTAGAATCAAAAATATTTGTTTCAAATGTAACATATTATTAGTCATATTCGCAGATATTTACATATTTAACTAAATTTAGAAATTTGTATGATTCAAAATCGTATTGTTGTGCGTAGCCCTAAATTTTGAAGACAATAACATATGTGCTGGTGCTATCGATTAAAATATAATGTCAAATGCAACATAACTAGAAACAGTGTTGTCGCGTAGTCTGTACACTAATAAGTGTCTTTGATATATTTATAAATATACAAGCAAAAAGAAGCGAATGTTAAGTAATTTATAACGCGTTATCAGAACGTAAATAGTCAATGACGCTTGTTAAGCGCCTTAGATTAGCAATTATGTTGTTAACATATTAATAATAATACAATGCTGTCGACCACACTGGACGCGTTCGCCGTAATAGTAAATTCGTCATTATATAATTAAGCGAATTCAATGTGAATGCAAGACCAAAACAAAAAGAGCGAGCAAACAAAAAGTGTGCAACAGAGGGCTACCACCATTATAAACAATGGTAACAAGGTAGCAAATGCGCACGCGACAACAGCAGCAACATGAAAGCCAATTCCAATGTTGTACTACCAGACGCGAGCAAAGCGCCGGTGACAGTTGCAACTACAACAGCTGTCCGCGAGGCTCATGCAAACATCTTTTTGGAACGCTTCTTTGGCGCGTTCCAATGGGAGGAGTTTGCTTGCGGCTGTGGATCTGCGTTTGTCAACATCTGTGTCACATATCCCATATATAAGATTATTTTTCGGCAAATGTTGCATGGTGTCCCAGTTGGATCTGCTCTGCTCCAGCTACGTCATGAGGGTCTGGGATTTCTATATCGCGGCATGTTGCCGCCACTGGCACAAAAAACCATCTCCCTCTCAATAATGTTTGGCATTTTCGATGGATCGCGTAGATACCTCGTTGAAGATTATCGCTTAAATGATTATGGCGCCAAGGTGATTGCAGGAGTCGTCGCGGGTAGCGTAGAATCGATTTTACTGCCATTCGAACGTGTTCAAACGCTGTTGGCCGACTCGAAATTCCATCAATATTTCTCCAATACGCAAAATGCGTTTAGGTGGGTAGCTAAATATTCTTTTGCGGTCATAAAACCTTATCGCTTGTATGCTGTTTTTTTTTTTTTTTTTGTAGATATGTAGTCAGCAATTACGGATTTCGGGAACTATACAGAGGCATTGAACCAGTATTCTGGCGCAACGGGTTATCAAATGCATTATTTTTCATGATGCGCGAGGAGGCCAGTGATCGCCTACCAACAAGAGTAAGTATTTAAATAAACTAACTACTTTATTTGATTAGTCAATATTTTCAAACTATTTTTTAGAAATCGGTATCAAGCAGAACTGCACAAGAATTTATAGCTGGTGCCGTTATCGGTGCCAGTATCAGCACATTATTTTACCCGCTTAATGTGATCAAAGTTTCCCTGCAGAGCAGCATGGGTCACGTATCCGAGGGCAGCTGGCAGGCCTGCAAACGTATATATCGAGAGCGTGATAGTCGTATTGGTAATTTTTATCGCGGCTGTGCATTCAATACTGGTCGCTCCTTCATCAGTTGGGGCATCATGAATACGGCATACGAGAACCTCAAGAAATTGATGAGCCAACAGCGGCAGTTGAGGCAGCAGCAACAGCATCAGCTCGTGCCAATTTCAAAAGTCGAGTAGAAGTGACTAACGTTAACAATGTATGTGCTATGTATTACGTACTACGTAAACCAAACTAAACTAAACTACATTTGTAAGCTACGTATATACAAAATGTTTCCTTCTGCCTTTAACTAGCAAATTTTTCGTTTTTAAGACATATGTAAGTGATTTTCGTTCAGAGTGCAACGTTTTAGGCACTCAAGATAAAAGCTTAAATAAGATTACGTTTGTATATTCATATCCATATAAATGTATTTTTTTTGGAAAGTGCATATAGACTGCAAAGCTGAACTGAAAGTCAGCTATTTTTTTTTGTGAGATAACCAACGAAAACATAATTATAATGTGTGGCTTGGCATGAGAACAATAATTGTGAGCATTTAAAAAAAAAAAGAAACCCAACAAAATCAAACACAACAATTAGTTAATTAATTAATTCTGTATATAACATAACATTATTATGTTTAAAAATGTATATACATATATATACTAAATATAAACTTGCGTGATGTTTACGAAATTAATAAAACTATTCAATGTACTTAAAAATGTGTTTAGATTTTGAGAATATACATTAATAAATTCGCTTTTGTGTACAAATAGTCACACCTATAAGATTTCAGTTTTAAAACACATCCCACCCAAACCAATTAAATCAATTATCAAAATCTTGATATACATTAGAATTCAGCATATTTGTATATTTAGCACATTATTAATTACGTACAATTAGTTAGGATCTACAACTAAATTATATAAATTAACAACTACACATATCACAAAAAAAAATATTAAGAACGAGGGAAAAGTTGAGTTTTAAAATTGAACTTAACGCTTCTTTAGCGAACTACGATATCTTTGATAAAACTCCTCCATAGCTCTGTACTCTGGCTCCAATATATCCGGAATTTCCTTGTCCAACGAAGCAAAGTAAATCATTCCAACCGAGCTGCTGCCTCGCAATTCCTCTTCATATTGCCGCAACTGTTGAAAGAAGCCGGAATTTGGTCGCACTTGCGGCCGCCTTGACTGTACATGCATATACGATTCCCGCAGACTCATTCCGCCGTACTTGATCAGATAGGCTAAGCACAGCGATGCCGATCGACTGACACCAGCCACACAGTGCACCAAGGAACAGCCACCACTGAGGCGCACTTCCTCAATCAAATCGGCCACCTCCTCAAAATGTTCGGCCAAATTAACACCGGCACGATCCTGTGCATTTATGCGTAGATATACTGGATTGGTAACGCTTGAGAGCGGCGTATCCGGCAGTTCGGGTGCCACATTAACCACACAGGTTACACCCAGCTTGTCCAGATGAGCAGGAACCACAGCGGCAGCGCCGCACAAATAAAGCGATGGTGTCAAGCGCGAGATACCAGGATAAGGAGTGTGATCTTCCAATTTTGTTTGACTGAAATGAAATAAGGTATATAAAACATTATTTCTTTTTTAGTTAAAGAATGCAATTTTTTAGAAAGTATAAAAAATTTTATGTAAATATTTATATTTCTTATCTGTTTATTGTTACACAAAAATGGTAAGACTTACAAAAAATAATTCATATTTTAAAGATCAACTTTTATCATGCAATAAAAAAGATATATATAAAAAGATTTCTTTTGTGATTATGCCAAGCATAATATAGGTATGCTTACATAACAAATCGTGACTAATTGTTAAATGCCATAATATATATATATATAAGTTGTTTTTAAGCCTCTATACATAAATTATGGTAAATAAACTGTCAAAATAAAAAATCTTTCACATATTTTTAGATTTAGCTGAAAATTAAAAAAGGTAAAATTATCTAAAGACGCATTGTAAATAAATTCTTTGAGGTTTATTTAAAAAAATCTTAAAGCGCAATTTTCGCTCTGACAAGTTCTTTTTTTATGAATGGAACAATAAAAGATCACCTTAGCTTGTTTTGTGTTTGTGTTTTGTTGTTTATAAACCCAGAGCGTATTTTTCTTAGTGATCTATATGCGTACGTCATTGTTTTCTCAGCTCCTACGTACGAATAATATAAACATTATAAACATTTCATTTTGGAAACAGAAAACATATGTCCCCATAGAATGCTACTACATAAAGGAATTTGTTTTTCTACTCAAATGCGAATTATAAAAATAGAATTGATTTATTCAAGTGCTTTGGTATGATAGGTAAATAAGCAGTTTGTTTTTGTGTAGATAGATATTTAAATATGAATTTATGAATATAAAACTTCTCCAAACTAATTATTTGATATTTGTTTGCGTTTAATCGACCACTTGGCGGCATCTTATTTGGCCATTTCGCTTTCCGTTAAGTGCTGACAGTTTGGTTGACAGATTCGTTCACACCCACAAAAACTGCTGAATTTGAAGGAATGTTAATGTAAACCAACAATAACAACAACAACAACAACAAACACAACATCAAAACTTATTTATTTTTAAGTTCAATGGATTTTTAGCCTGGCGACATTTCGTCGTCATTAAATAATAATCACAAATTCCGCTGGCACAAAGCCAAAATTAATCATCGGACACTTTCACTTGACCAAGTCGCCAAAAATATTTCTTCACATAAATATATTTTCTGTTTTCGAGTATTTCTAATTTGTTGCCGTGTGAAAAAGTAAAAATATATGGGAATATTGTTGTAGGCGACACAATCATATTGTTTATAACAAACAACAAATGCATAGCACAAAAACAATAACAATAATTCGTGATTTAATTCTATAATTATTTCAAAATTTATGTTTGTGCTTTTAATTTTTCTTCGATGTTGTTGACATTCTATAATTTTGTTTTTTGGCAAATACAATTATGTGTTGACAAAGGGAAATGGGTTAATGGCCTTATTTACAATGAGTGCAGCCTTGACGCATTGTTTCGGCCGACTTCCTAGCTTGGCACAATTTATGCAATTTGATTACAAAGTACAAAGAATTTGGTAAAGTTGCCTCAAGTGCACAGAACAATTTATTTTTATATCACACTACCTGAACAATTAGTACATAGATAGTATGTCTAGGTATATAAATATTCAATTGCATGTTTTATAATGCGAAAAAATGCATACGTTCTTAACATATACGAGCTATAGGCATTTAGAATATGCAAATCAAGGCTAAAATTATTGCCAATTTTTGTTGGGTTTTGTTTGTTTTCTATTCGAATTTTGACAGTCGAAAGACAGACCTTCGTCTGCCTCAAATTGAAAAATTGTTTTTTATTTTGTTTTCTTTTCTTTTTGCAATTATATATCCTTGGCTTTTGTTGTCAGAGTCACGGTGAGTGATAATGAAATGCAAGGAAAAATGAACAAAAACATACTTATTCATGATTTTCTACCTGGCAACATTGGCAGTTAAAAATGATTTTTAATTTTTTTGTTGTCAAATCTTCAACAAATTCTAAGCCGTAAAATATTTGTGAAAACGAATTGTAATTTATATGTTCTGTAAATACATTTATCTCTTGTAATGTGCTATAAAAGTTTATAGTACGGGATAATAATCACTTGTCGAAACAGACAGCAACATCATCTGAATATATAGAACAGATGCAACGTCAGTTCTGTAAAGGTATTTGGCATGGAATTTAGCACAAAGAATTGAGAATTTAATTGAGAATAAAAATGTGTGCATTTGGCACATTTCAATTCAACTCAGTTAATGGCCATATGTTTTTTCAAAGGGCCCAATTCACATAAATTCATTCAAAATAACAAAAGTGAAGAAATTTTTTACTAAAAAAAAATATATTTTGCAAAATATTCTAATGATGAGATTTTGTAGAAGCTTAAACTTAAAACTATCTTAAAATGTCACCAGAAATAACAAAGAAATAAAAATGAAAAACCCAAAAATGGTATTTTATCACGCAAACCGAAGCGTCCTCAAATATTGCGTGTATATATAATGCCTGCTTAGCCCACCTACAATAAAAAAAACAACTTAAAACGTTGCCAACCCATTTAAAACTAGAGTGAGATATAGAGAGGGAGAGAGCTTTAGGGAGAAGCGTGACATAAGCGCGACCTTGACTTGCATCGAACGAGTGCTTACAACTATACGGTAATATTAGATCAAAGCAGGTGTATAAATATACAAACATACATGCGTTTGTATATGAACTATTTGGGTGACTCACATTTGGCATTCGTGGTCCTTGTCTTTGATATCATTGTCAGATAAAACCGCATTTGATATATTCTTAATGTCGTCCACAATGCTTCTGAGTTTCTTTTGTGTGTCGGTTGCCAGGCTAGCTGGTAAATTGGGAATGGTAATTAAGTCTTGCATGTTTACGAGTCCGTTGCCCGATCTCGCGATCTCTATGTTTGATGTTTTTTTTGCGCCACACACACAGAATATAAAAATTCCACAAATTCCAGAACGAATATACAAAACTATTTTGTTTCACTTAATTTTCTCGCTCGTTGGTGCGTAAACAAAACTTTTCTAGCGCCTCGATGAAAGCGAAAAATAGTCAGCTGAATTCTCCCCTACGACGTGCGAAAGTCGACTGACTCATTAGGCGCTAAACACAATTCGAAATATGTATTTTCGTTTGTAGCGTTTAGCGTAAACAGACGTCGTGGTGAATTCGAGTCGCGGGCGTAAGGTGTTGTGATATATTTTCGAATTTCTACCTGTAGATGTATAAATATACATTTTTGCATGCCACACCAAACAAAAAAAAAACATATTATGCATTGCACTTTACCCTTTGCTGCTATAAGACCTAAGACTCTACAATTGAAAATTATTTGTTTGAGTTAAAAGTTGATTTCATCTTGCTTTTTTATAAATAATAAGAATCACAGTATAAATGTATTGTTGTTAACTTTCCTTTCTTTGGCGTCATCACTTAAAACAACATAAAATGTTTATTTATTTGCGACGTCAACAAGATTCGTATTTTTCGTGGACTTCGCGCTTTAATACAAATTTAAGCGGGCAAATTTTTGACGTTGCCAGATATTTGAAATTGCTCCTCACTTCAAAGAACAATTCAAAATACAAATCTGTGTTTTTTAATTCATTCATAGTAAATGCGAGATACAAGTAAGATCAATTATATATTTCTAAATCTTTAATATTAGTATTTGTGTCAACAGTTTTCTGCGGCTAAAATTTGTTGCCGTAAATCAGCTGTTCAGTTACCGTGTACAGCCACAAGACTTAGTAAATTGGGTTGAAAATATTAAAATTAGAAGAAGAAGAGCAAAGCGCGAGTTGCTGGTGAATGAAAGAAATAGCTGCAGACGCCAACAAGCATCAAAAATCGAGTACATATTTCACACGGATTCTAAGAAAACAGTCAAACGCCGCAATGGGTAAAGATAAGGTTGGCAAACAGTTTAACATTGGGGATTTGGTATTTGCCAAGGTAAAAGGCTATCCAGCATGGCCAGCAAAGATCACCAAGTACAACAACAAAAAGTACAATGTTTACTTTTACGGCACGGGCGAGACGGCCAATATAAAATTGGAAGATCTTTTCACTTATGCGGACAACAAGGAGAAGTTTGCACATCCCAAAAATATGAAACGCGCCAAGTTTAGCGAGGCCATCGATCAAATTGAAAGTGCAATGCGTGGCGAAGATTCGGCACCAATCAATTTGGCAAATACTGACGACGTCAACGATAGCATTAAAGTAAATACCGAAGAGCCGCTAACAGCACCTGATGCTGGTGCAGTTGCAAAAGTCGAACCCAAAACAGAGGATGAAGAAGCAACAGAAAGTGCTGTCCCAGAAACACATGCTGATTCTGCCCAAGCTGTTCAAGCTGCAACAGCACCAGCAACTAAAGCTACAAGCATCGGATCAGCTACTGCGGAAAAGAAAAAAGTCGGAGCACGAAAAAAGAAGGCACCACGTCATGTGGACGGTGATTCAGAGGATATGAGCACCGATGCTGTGGACACGCCACCGCCGAATAAGAAACGCGTGCCACCCGAAGGCATCACATCAACAACAACCACCACCAAGACCGCGAGAAAGTCAAAGCCAACGGCAGCCGTAACTCCAATGCAAAAGCGTCGCAAGGTTAACAAGGTAAGGCTTGAAGAATATTGTTTGTGTCCGGCTACATTATATGTTACATATAATTTATTATGCAACATTTAGGCACCATTATTTGTTGCAGTGGCTAAATTTCCTCACATTTGCCAACCCACCCCTTAAGCATTTAAAGAACTGCAAACTGAAAATAAAATTCAACAATGTTAATATTTCAGAGTAACTTATATGAACCAAAATTGTATTTGTTGCAGATTCATAAGATACAAAATGACTTGCTCATGGTATATATGCCATCTTCGAGGTGTTTGGGCATCAAGATAAACTACGCAAAGCCGGCTAGCTTTGCGAGCAAAGAAGCAGAACGAGAATGGCGTCTTAAGGCGAAGAAGGATGCGATCGAATTGAAGATGCAATTGGAATCCGGACAGCTTGATCCTGATACGATGCCAGAACGTATTGCTGTCGAACCATTGCGCAGTGAGATACCCAAAGTGGAGGCGGCACGTTTTATCCAGGAGCTAGTCGTGCAAGAGGATGCTTTATTTACAGAGCGCGACTTTATCCAGTTGTCGCAGCAGTTGCGCGATTGTTTAGGTCTGCGTCGCGCCAACGTGGGTCGTTGCTTGGAGATACTCGAACAGCTTAAGGAAGTTGAGCTAAGTAAATTGATGCTATTGCGAAATCCCGAATGTGTGGACATCATGCGTCGTTTGAGACATTATGTTGGCAATTTGAAGCTATGGAAAATGGACTCTGAAGATGAGTTGGCATTTAAAGAGAGGGCAAAGCTCATCCGTAAGGTCTCGAGTTCTATTTATGACTCGTTTAAGAAGCTCTTTATTTCTGACACCAATCCTGAAGAGAACTTCTGGTATGAGTTCTGCGAAAAGGTTAAGGTCTATAAGGTCTACACGACCAAAATCAATGAGAATCTGCGCGTCTCAATGAGCCAGAGCAGCTATGATAATCTGGTTAACACAAGGCAAGACAATGAGGCCGCTGCAGCAGCAATCAAAACCCCAGAACATGTCCAAACCTAACCAGTAACTAAAAAGTATAGAGCGGCGACTTTATTTTCTTAAAAGTGCACCCGATTCTTCTAGATGTTTTCATAAGGTATGAATTGCTATACTTTCAACATAATATTGTTCTAATATAAATTATCCTTTCTCTTTCAGGTAATTTTAAGCTTGTATCTCTCGCCTGAGCGGGTGATTATTGTGAGGCATTGCATTATGAACATAATGCTTTTGATTGGCCCATTGAAAAACCTGGTTGCTTTTTTTTTATAATAGTTATTTACATTTGTATATATATATGTGCAAAAACATATATATGTCTGTCAACCCATCGTTGGGAGCTTCAATCTTATAAGTTAAAAAAATACATATAAAACATTCAAATCCAATTATTATAGTTTATAATGTTATATGCAAAAAAATGAAAAAATGCAAGCATATGTAGCATGATTAATGAAACGAAAATAAACACTTGACGTATTCAGCTGAAATTGTAATTTTAATAACCGTAAGATCTATCCTTCTCGCAAAAGAAAACAGGTAAAATGCATTTATTTTCTTTACATTAACATAATCGAGGCATGACTGCACCCCTTTCGAAAACCTCCTTGATGATAAATGTGAGTTTGAGTTTGTGTGGAGAAATTGTAATTGTAATTAGATTTTATGTAAAAAAAAAACCTTTCGAAATATCAAAAATCTATGCGAAACTAACAGGTTTACGATTTTTGTTATAAATTTTATGATATTCTTTGCGCGCTGCCTTTTGCTCAGCGGTTTCTGTGATTTTTCGTTTTGCTACATAACGGTGTGCTTCTTCGCGTTTTTTTGCAAGACGCATAACCTGTTGTTCCGTTGTCTCCATTTCTCTCTGTATCCTAGTTCTCGCTATCTTCTTGTCCGTTTCCTTGCGTCGGTATTCAACGTCTGTACTTTTTGCCCTTTGCCTGCTCTCCTTTGTTTGCTTTGCACGCTTTACTTTTCGCTCGGATAATTGCTTATCGCTGAGCTGCAATGTGATCAGCATGCGTTGCTTCATTCGCATAATGCGTTTTCTCATTTTGAGTGTAATTGGAAAGAGTGGGGTAGGATGGAGCACATGTTCAGTTTCTTTTAGCCCAACCTCTGTTTGCTGAAGCTCATTTTTGTGATTTTTATTGTTTCTGCATCGTTTACTACGTCGAAGTTGCTGTGTGTCTTCAATAATAATTTCAGGTTCCAGAATAACATTCACATCATATTCCACGCTCTTGTCTGGTTTTATCTGCAATGCTAGTGGATCACCAGTGTCCTCATCTGATTGTCTCCATCCTTCTTCCATTTACTGCAGTTCGTGACTTATTGCTTATAAAATGCGTAACTAGCGAAAACGAAGCTGTCTTGCGTTGGAACGAATGGAATTGGGATTTTTTGAGTCATCTTTCTACACTGAAAACATGCAACGTCCTCAAATGCGATAATGATAAAACAAAGTATTTTTTGCTGAATTAAAACTATTTTTATAATACAAAAATAAAAAAATTTTATAAAACAGTTTGCGACTATTTTGACTTATCAATCATTCTCCTTGACATCACCAATACCTTCTGGGAGTATGGCAAACATTGCCTCTGATTCGGGTAAACAGGGCGAATCGTATATTTTGCAAATGCGTGCATCTCCCTTACCCTTGCGAAGATATAAGCGCGTCGTAGATGCATGCGCCATGATGTGGCCACCAATGGGTTTCTTGGCATCCGCTTGGAACATGGATGCACCACCATCAACTTGTGCCGTCACCTGATTTGTAATGACGACCGCCACACCAAACTCATCCGCAAGACGCTGCAGCATGCGCAAAAATAAACCTAAATGATTTTGACGAGCGGCCAGCTCACCACGTCCAATATACTCCGAACGATATAGAGCCATAGCACTATCCACAATAATCAAGGCATACCTTGACTCAAACATCATGCCCGCTGCCATTTGAACAAGTTTCGTTTGCTGATCCGTATTGTGGGCACGTGCACAGGCCACATTGTCAAGAACATCCGCCTCCTCCATATTGTAGCGCTGTGCAATGGCCGACAAGCGTTCCGGACGAAACGTGCCCTCAGTATCAATATATAGGGCTTTGCCCTCGCCACCGTTTTGGCTGATGGGTAGCTGGCAGGTAACTGCAAGCGTGTGACAAATTTGCGTCTTGCCACAACGAAACTCGCCAAAGATTTCGGTAATGGAGCCCGTCTCGATGCCACCACCAAGTAGTTTGTCTAGCTCCTTGGAGCCTGTGCTAAGCATGACGACTTCGGAGCGCATCTGATGAAAGGTGCGCGCGCTTGTGAAGCTTAAAGGCACCAATTTATTTGCCTCTTTCATAATCTGATCCACTTTGGATTCCCCCAGTCCTTTGATATTGAGCAGCTGCCGACGTGTTGCATATGAAACTGATTCCACAGTATGTAAACTGGCCTGTTGTAGTAGCTTGATATCTCTGGGATTGATATTGTTGCCCTATGTAGTATAAAATTAGTATAAATTGGCAATTAGACTAAATGCTGTTAATTAAACCTGTAATTTGCCAACATCCAGCGGACCCGCGTCCTCGTCTTCATCGGACAATTCAGCTGTGGTGGCTGTGGACACTTCCGTTTGCTTTTGAGCCGAACGTTGCTTTTGCTCCATTTTGACAGAATAAAATTCTGCTTTGTTTCGACAAATGCCTTAGAAATTTAAAATTATTTGCTGCCACTTTTTATGAATATAATTCGCGCGCTTTGTTGTGAAATTTTGTAATTACATTTTTTTTGCCATTCACTTTATGAAACGCCAAATCAGCTGTTCAAGCGGTAAGAAGAAGATAATGGAACGAATAGAATAGAAGCAGCTGCAATCGAATTACATAAAATAATAAAAGTGTACACCGGCATTTACAACGTGATTCTGGCGTTTGAGTTAAATTAAAAGCCCTGCAAAAACAGTCAGCCTGAAAACGATGCCCCATTGAAAGTATGATAAGTCATCATTACTTTGATGTGCAACTGTAAGTAGAGTAATAACAATTACAAATGCTCGCGCACGTGCTTGTTGTTGTGCGTCCCGAAGAAAAACATAAATAACGCTTGTGTTGTTTAATAGGAAATTTCAAAAAAAGGATTCTATTGTGCTTACTCCCACCTATTTCCGTGGCTGCATTTTAAGCTCATTGGAGGGTTTATTTGGCGAAATTCGCGGCAAGACCACTTTGGATATAATCAGATTCAGCGCGGAACAGCAACGTGTTGTCTTTCGTGTGCCCGAGGATTTCGCCGAGCGGACACGTACAGCAATAACTCTGATTGGCTCCTATCAGGAAGTGCCCTGTCACTTTCGAGTGTTGAAAGCATCAAAAAAACCGCTAGACAGAGACGAAGATTGTGAGGAGTTCCGCAAAGACGAAGAGTAATTAAAATGTCATACTGTAAGGTTTTTGGCAAGGATAAAGTAATCTTTGCGACCAAAGAGGATCATGCTGTGCCCAGCACGATTGAGCTACCAGCGCCAGAGCCACCACAAGGTCTAATCACCAAGGATGGCGACATCAATTGGGGTTGTCCTTGTTTGGGCGGCATGGCAACTGGACCATGTGGTGTTGATTTTCGTGAGGCGTTCTCCTGTTTCCATTACAGTGAGGCGGAACCAAAGGGTTCCGATTGCTACGAGGCATTCCGCCAAATGCAGGACTGCTTTCAGCAATATCCGACCGTCTATAATAAGCCGAGTGGTGGCGATGACGATGATGATCCCCTTGGCGATGTTATGAATGCTGATGCTGGAGATAGTGTTAAAGATGTGGATGATTTATCGGGCGCTGCCGGAGCTGCCGGAGCTGCTGCTGCTCCTGCAGCTGATGCACAAATAGATACCCAAACAGTGTCCAAAGTTGAGTAAAATTTATTAACACAAGAGTTAATAAAACATGTTTAGTATATGCGTATAGCCGCTGATCTTTCAAATAAAATTACACATCAAAGACATAATATTACATCAGCTGCTATTGTTGTGTTTCATTCCATTTTACAGCTGTTTTTGTAAGTGGGTCGGTTAAGTGGCAAACAACAAATCGTTTTATTCAAATTAATTCGCAACTAGAATTGTTATTTATTAGCCCGATATTAACTAGCTCTTACTACATATAAATGAAAACATTTAAATAAAATTTTTTAATTTTTTTAACAGCAATCAACCATGTTAAACTAACATTTGACATATTTTTAGTATTTTCCAACAAAATTTAGCAAAAACAGCTGAAACAACGTTGCTGTCGTGTACTAATCGCCAAACCGCCATATTTTTATCGGTCGGCCACCATAAGAAAAATAAGAAAAGTCGTGAAAACCGTGACGAAAATGTTGTTAAACGCATTGTAAAATGCTTAAAGTGCTAATAAATCTCACATGTGAAAAGCTAAAACCGGAATTTAACATTTTATCTGTGCAGAATTTCAAAGTGCAATAGTTATTGGTCTCCAGTGTAATCTAGTCGTTCAACAGGCCTAATTCATAAATAAAAACAAGCAGTAACCTTGCAGTATATCATTTGCAGTTGGAAATCAGTAACAAAATAGAAAGTCCAATTACCAACAGCCCGCCAGTGTAGTGAGTGTTGTGCGAATTGCTTTCGAACCAATCAAATATACAGATTTTCAGAGACAGTGCCAGTAATACATATGCAAGCAAAGTCTCATTTGTTTTCTTAAAGTTTCCGTGAACTAAAAATTTGTGGTGCTGCCTGCTTCGCACACACACACACTGACAAATATATATACGCACACATACACAAAACAACGTGCATACGCAGTTACGTATTAGTGTGTGCATACGAAAGACGTGCGGAAAAGAATTCGAAAATATACAAAGAAATTCCATTACGATAGTTTTCTATTTGAAACACCGAAACACAACAACAACATCCACAACAAAACCATTAACGAAGAGTCTCAATAGAAAACACAAATAACAGAAATATAATTTACAGTGATTAGAAGTGTCAAAAGGCAAACAAAAAAAAGAAAAAGAAAAAACAAACACCCCGATAAATTTGAATGCTGCTAAGGCACTATCATTTTAAAGAAAATGGTTTCGTTAATTGATACAATCGATGCGGCAGCGGCGGCCCAACTGCAACGGAACGCCGCTGCCGCCACAACAGCCGCAGCAACAACATCGCCGTCGTCATCCAACGCTGGAGCCAAATCAACGTCAACTGCTGCTGCTGCTGGAGCTCTGACCGCCAACGGCAAGCCTAAGGAGAAACGAAGGTGAGTTTGGGTCACCCTAATGAACCCAAATACCACTCTAGCCAAAGTACAACACACAGAGAAAATTGACAACGCTCCTGTGCCATGTGATCTGTCTGATGGGCTGTTTGACTATTGCATAAGCAACTTTTGCTTTCTTTCTTTTTTTTTTTTTTTTTCTTCAACTGCTTCAGTGACGCGTGAGCGTCAGCGTCAGCGTCGTCGTTTCTGTTGCTTCTACTTTGATCATATTTTGAATAGGTTTGATCCGGATCTGATCCACACCCTGTTGCAATAGTTGTGTTGTGCTTGATGCTTTAACGGAAACAGTGTTGATAATAAGCTAAGCCGCTGAAAAAAGTGTTACCCATCAAAATGTTTCATATTTATTTCATTTATGGCATATCCAACTGTTTCTATGTATAGAGCTTATCAAAAATATTCAAAACAAGAATATCTCAATTCTATGAATTTATGTACCCTTCATACAGTAACCAAATTTCATACTCTTTGCCCCCATAAATTTGATTTGATTTACGTAAATCAATAATCTACGACACGTGTTGATGGAAAGCAGTTGGCTGTCGGAAGGCGAAGGCGAAGAGTAAATTTTTGCACACACACACACACACACATTCATACATATTAGAAGTCTTAAACGTAATCATTAATCACGCTTGGCTTTTGCATTTGCGATTATTATACAAAGCTTTGGCTGGCGAAGGCAGACACCAAAAAGAGAACGCGTTGACCGAGACACCTTACCTTCAATGTCAAAAGAAATAGTCCAACAACAACAACAACAACAAAAACAATAGAAAACAAAAATAAGCGAAATTGCACAATCATAATTATTTGCAGCACAATACAACGAATGTTGAAGACGTTAAACTTATCTTATTATTGTGAATGCTTTGCCAACTGTTTTACTTATCAAAATATCCTTGAGTACATTCACACAACGCCCCACCCCCCCCCCCCTTCTCTGCCCCCGTAACCCCTACCTGTGTACTGCTCTTTTCTATTTTTAGACAAATGCATTTTATTTTTTTTTTGCATGCCTTCGGCCTTTTTCAGTTTCATCTTCTTTTCTTCGTTGCTACACATTTTGCAGCTTTTGGTTTATTTTTAAAAAAAATACAAAAACAAAACGAAAAAAAAACCTGTTTCGTTTCCAGCACAACCAGTTTTTGTTTTTGTTTTTGCTTCTTTTTGTTATTGTCAGATATGTTTTTTTTATCAGTTTGTTTGTATTTTGCTATGCTTTATACCCCTTGCAAGTGTGTTCAAAGGGTGTCTTGTAGTTGTTCGATACAAATGCAACAGATAGAAAAAGAAAGCATCAATTGAAGTAAAGATAAATCTTTGAAAATTATGGAGAAGAACATTTTTCTTACTTTTAATCTTTTAAGTGGTTTAAAAGTTTTCTTTCTATACGTTTTTATTTTTTTTTTGAATATCGATTATAATCGTATTCTTATAAGCTACTTTGACAGCAGCTTCAAGGTATCTTTTTGTTCAGCATACTTTGTTATTGTTTATCTATGATTATATTTTTTTTTTGAAGTTACCTTTTAAGGGCCATTAGCGACCCGCCCCTTAAATAACGACGACGCATTTACACCAAATAATTAACTTTGTTGTAAACAAATAAAATGTTGAGCTTATGTTAGTTTTTAAATGCAAAATTTGCCTTAACTGAAAACATATCAATTTGGCTTACGTGACTTAAGTTGGCTTTGCGGCTGAAAAGCGGTTCTTGAACCGTTTCAAACTAAAGGAAAATCAAACAGCAGCAAGTTTTCCATGATCAAATTCTTAACTGGTTGCCAAGCTGGCATCAATTAACTTGTATTCAATTTGTTTAATGTCAAAATCTATGATTTGATAGAAACTTTTGGTAATTGTTTAATTTGGAGTTGAGATCTGGGTGTCTGAAGATGATCACGTGTTCAAAATAAAAACGTTGTTGTTTACAAAAATCAAACATTTATCTTAGAAAATGGAAAAAACAAACCATGACAACGTTAAACGGAATGTTTATTGTTAAGGGCAGAAATATATTAACTTTTATAGTTCTGTAAACAATTTGGTTTATTACACTAAATGCTAATAAAAAAATGTTGAAAATTAATAAGTTTAAGTTGTTCTTTGTATCTTATAACTATAAGTGTTAGATATTAAACAGTTATCGATATACGATTATCACATTGCCATCACTAAACGCAACCTTGTTTCGTTCACTTGGCCGTCTGTTTATTTGATTTACTTGTTAGACATCTTAACCTCGATTAAATAAGAATTATTTCATTGCTATTTGTTGTGGCAAAGATTTACTAAACAAAGAATACAACAATAATTAAAACTTTTACGCTTTTAGAATAAGAAATATATTTTGAACTTATCAAAACTTAATCGTTATTTGACTTCCCCTCTTTTTTTTTTGTGACGTTTTCAACATGCCTTTTGTACCTTCAAGTATTGTGTATAACGATTCCAAAAAATATTGAAATAAAACCATTAATAGAATATTGTATAAGTGTGCTTCTGTGTTTCTCTGTGTCTATGTGTGTGTGTGTGTGTGTGTGCAAGGCAAACGAATAAATTTATTAACACAAGCTTGCGAGCACACAATGTAAAATATTTAAATGATATGCTTGATTGTTGTTGTTTATATATATTTTTGTTTTTGTGTATAATGTTGTTGTTTCTGTTGTTCGGTTGCTGCTGCTGTTGGTATTGTTGTTGTAGCCTCCGTCTGGCCGCAACGACCTACTTTTCTACGCAATCGAACCAAAATATGTTGACTTTATCGGGGTCGCGGCAGGGATAGTGCGTGGTGTAAATAAGCTTATATATATATGCATGTGTGTGTGTGTGTGTGTGTGTGTGTTAATGGTGTTCCGTGTATAGCTTTGTTGTGCTTGTTGTTGTTTTCGTCAAATTTTTGGTGTCAAACTCCAACAGCTGTTGTTGCCACCCAGCAGCCCAGATGCATTTGTATCTTTGTATCTGTACCAATTGGCATTTGTAGTATCTGTGTTTGTTTGTATTAAACATTTGCAATGTTCGCTTTGCCCCTTTTCGTATTTATTTTAAGTTTTTTTTGACGGGGAAAGTGAATTTATGTGAGGCCTCTGCCTTTTTGTCAGGGTCTTTCCAAAAAATTGCCAATAATTCTTCTCTGTTGCTTAAATTTCTCGTTTGAAGATTTAACACATTTTAATGTTGTTGAAATCGAAATCGAAATAATTTCATTTTTGTAGTTCTTATGTTATTATTTCGATTGAAGTTTAAATATTTACAAAGTACTTAATCAATTGTCGATTTGAATTCATGATAATTTTTCATTTCGTCGTTTCTTTGTAATTTGTTGTGGATTTATAAAATCGCTCGTGTGTTTCGCTATCAGCTACAAAAGAAAATCACATTTAAGACCACATTACTTAATCGTTGCTGCTGTTTTGTCATTTTAGTCGCTTATCTCATTTCACTTTCAGGCCATGCGTAAATTGCCCAATAAACAAACTAATACAAATATTTGCCTATATATATATACATTTTTGTTGTTGTTGTTATGCATATCTGTTGTTATCAGAAAACGGTAGCTAACTCTAACTGGCTGACTGGCACAAAAAAGGCGTCTAACTGACAGCGCTAGTTTCTTTCTGGCCACGTTTCTTGTCTTGTCTAACAAAAGTATTTATGTTTTCAAAACTCTGTTGAGTTTTTTTTTTGTTTTTGTTTCTTCAATTTATTTGATTTGGCATTAAAATAAAAACTACTGCAGTTTGTGACTCATTTATGCAAATATTTTTTTGCGTTGTGTCCTGCAACGATAAGCGCGATATGGAGCGAAAGAGAGAGAGAGAGACAGATAGCTAACAATTAATTGCGCTCGAGAGTATGCAATGCTTTTAACTTAGTTAATTACCAAAAAACAAAAAAACCGAGAGAGAAAGGTTTATGTGTGGGTTAAGAGGGGCATAATGGTGTTGTGGAAAGGTATGTAGCAGGGCAAAAGGAAGCATCTCCGATCCTATTAAGTATATATATTCTTGATCAGCAGCCGATTCGATATAGCCATGTCCGTCCGTCTGTCCAAGACTGGGAACATAAGCTTGCCGAATCCCTAGGCAGTACAAGTTTGTTTTCGATTTTCGATAACTTTTCCCGTTTCCGATATACACATGTGATCGATAACAACAAAATCTTGAGTCTAGTATGAATTATATGTGTACACACACATCCAAACACACACATATACATACATATATATATGTATACCTTCAAGCACTGACTGTACGCATTAAGTATAGGGTTAAGGGTGTCTCCTAGTCGGCATGTCTTAACTAGAGCCTTCTTACCTGTTTTTTTATAGTATATATATGTATTTTGGCGCACTCTGGTCAATACACATATGAATAATTGGTTGGCCCGTAACGATAGTTGTTTTACCCATTATCTTATCTCTCTCGCTCTCGCTCTCTCTCCCTTGTACTGATAACATACTGATAGCTAATGTTAATAAATATGTCTGATGAGCCGTGTATAGTACAGCGATTTCATTCTCTCATTTGTGTTGTTCATTAAAAGCGTTTCACTCTTACCAATTGTCACATTGTTATTGTCTAGGATTTTCATCAAGCTTAGTTGCGTTGTGTATCTATGTGTGTGTGGGTTTTTTAACTTTAATTCTTTTAGTTTTTTTTTTTTTTTTCGATGATAACATTTTGCCAAATGCTATAAATATGAATTTCGTGCTATGAAAATTTTCTGTTTATTTCAAATGTTCATTGCAAACGGTTCTTAACAATTTCGTGCAGTGTATTTCGTGTGCGTGTGCGTGTGCGTGCGTATGTGTGTAATGGCTTTAAAGCCCCTTAAACAGCCATAATGTATAATTCATGGGAAAATTGTAATTTTAATTGCAATGAAAATGATTTCTATGGCGATGATGCCACATTTTATGAAACCGATCTTAAACCCCAACAACAACAACAACAACAACAAACTATAACAAATGGTTCATTATACGGCTGCAGGCCAATAAATGAGCCCACTGTTAATTTCAATAATGGTAGCTTCTATAATATACCTGCCCAACAACAACAACAGCAACAGCAACATGCTGCTCAATTTCCTGATGCTGGTATACTTATGTACAACAACAACAACAATAGTAGTATGTCGCGTTATCATCCATATCATCAGCGGCAATCAACGAACTTTTGTCCGTACCCAGCAGGATTTGGACAACAGGCAACAACGTTGCCTTATGTGCGTCCCGATATGAGACCTATTCCCTATTTGCCGGCACCGTGTCAGGGCAATCCGAATTGGAGCTATGAACGTTGCTTTGGCTATGCGCCCAGTCAGCCCGACGCTTGTCAGTTTTCACAATTTGTGGATATTGAGGATTTTATGTAAGAATCGAAATTGTTAAGCATGCGAAATGCATTCATGTCTACTCTCTACTCTATATATATATATTGCTTATAACCCAAACTGTCTGTCATTCGTTTTGTTCTTATCGCAAACAAAGCGACTAACAAACTAAGCAACTTAAGCGGACGCACATCTTATCTCACCCATTGTACTATTATTATACATCAGACATTCAATGTATAGTATATTCAGTTATTATTTTTATGTTTGTACTTTAATTTATGCATATAGAAAACGCTTGTATACCCTGTACTATCAGTCTAGCATTTTATTAATCAAATTATATTAGCAAAAAATGCAATTCAAAAACTTTTAATTGCATTGAAAAAATTGGTTTCTTTTGCAACTTAATCAACTAAATATGTTAATCATGATTTTTAACTTTAATTAAATTGTTTTACGCAAAGAAATATTTGTGATTTTTTCTTTTTGCTAATCTATAAACTTTCGAAATCCTACAATTGTTATCATTTTTACTTCGTTTGTTCGTTCGTTATCATTTGCTATAATTTAATCTATTTCAACATCAAAGGAAACTAAAATCCGTGCAATAAATATTTAAATATTGTTGTTGCTGCTTTTATACTATTTTTAAATCTATTGCAAATCCCCATTAATCATATCAGTTGTTAATTATGTAAATCAAAACATTATTATCAGTTAATGATAAGAGTTATGGTCTACCACAAAATAGTATACAAAATGTTTTTAGACCTTGTTCTTAGCAAAACAAGTAAGGAGTAAGCCCGACTAGACGATACCCTGAACCCCCTTAAAAAATGGGTAAAAAGGGTAATGATTTAGTGCAAAAGTATGTAACAGACAGAAGGAAGCATCTCCGGCCCCATAAAGTATATATATACTTGATCAGCATTAACAGCGAGTCGATATAGCCATGTCCGTCCGTCCGTCCGTCTGTCTTTCTATCTGTATGTATGAACGCAGTACAAGTTTGTTTTCGATTTTCGATAACTCTTCCCGTTTCCGATATACACATGGGATCGATAACAACAAAATCTTGAATTTGGAAAACTTTGAGATGGCATTTGAATTATAAAACAAAATAATGACAATCTGTGAAAATTTTATTTGAAATCGGTTAAGAAACACCGGAGATATGGGACATTGAAGTTTTGTATGCAGTATGCAGTATGCGCGTACACACATACACAATTATAGGGTACAAAAAAGAGGTTGCAAAGTCACACCATGTCCAGAAGAGAGTTTCAAACTTGAATAATATTGAGTATTTGCGTTTTATCCATTGACGCAGATAATATCGATGCACATTAGAAATTCAACTCTTGTGCGAGCACTCACAAAACGAATGAGTGTGTGTGTGTGTGAATGAATTCATATTTGTTATTGTTTGTTTGTGAGTGTGTTTAGTATTTTTGCGCGTGCCTCAACAAGATTTTGTTTACATTTGGCAAAGTGCAAACGAGCCGCACGTTTAGCCATAATATTTGCTTATCTATCGCATATCCGAATACCCTTAAAAGTTAACGAATTCATTATCGTCACCTTTTTTTCTATTTGCTAAGAACTTGGCTTAGAATTGAACCCGGACTTTTAAAATTGTTTTATCTCTTTCAAATATTTTTCCAAAAATAGTTTGCCATTATTATTGATAATTGGCTGCCAATAACCGCATAACTACCAAAGTAATTGGCATACACAATAATTAAACAGTTAAAAACTTCAATTTGCATTACATATTTGCAATTAATTTATCTATTCTTTTGAGAATTTAAGCACTTTAAATAACGGATATCTATTATTTAAATTTTGATTAATGGGAAGCTGTGTGATTAACAATTAAAAATAATCGCTTGCCGAACCTTTAATCAAATTGTTGAGATAAAACATATATATTCTATATCAAAGTGTTTATAATAGCACACGTGCCGAAAATTTGTCCCACAACAGCTGCTTTGATTCGTTTGCCCAAAGGCAGCCGCAACCGGAAATGCTTAACAATAGCTAACAACAATAACAACAACAACAGCAACAACAAAAACGAACAATAATAAGAAGAAAAAAAACTGCAAGCACTTTTGTGAATATTTTAAAAATCAATTCACTTCTGTTTTAATGAGTATTCCGACTGCCTTTTGAGCGCTTAAGCAGGTTATTTGCATGCCAGCAAAGTCGATCTCTCTCTCATTCTCTCTCCCTCCCTCTTAATTCTGAGGTGTGTTGGGGTTAGGGTGGTTCGATTCGATATGTTAAAACACATTTATGTGCATTGTGAGCTTATTATTATTATTATTTTTTGTATGCTCGCATTAACTTATTGTTTGTGCAAAGTGATAATAAAAAAATGCACATCGTTTAACTGCTTGAGAATATTTATTTGTTGAACAATAAGAATATTGTTTTAGAATATTTTGTTAATTCAAATTTAAAAGCAGCTCTGTTTTAGATGTGAAAGAGACTTAGACTTTTATATTATAAACAAATTTTTAAGGTGAAGTCTATTCAAAAGCAATCAAAATAATATAAAACTTAACAAAGAGTATAATTTTTATATTGTTAGCTACTAACTTGATTGCTCGATTTTCAAGGGACTTTTATCTTTATTTAAGTATTATACTTGACCCATAAAAGATTTATGTCACTTTCTCTTTGCCGAAAAAATGGTATTGATATTAAAAATATGTTTGTAAGGCCTCGGAAAATTTGACTTTCATTATTTTAACACTATATTTAATAATTTGTCAAGTCTGCAGTGCTTAATTTAACTACTTGCACTTTTCAATTACCTTTTATTAGTGTACAAAACATTAAAACCAACATTCTAATTAATTGTTTGCAATATAATTTTTGTGTATGACTTTAAAGATGGAATTTGTGTTGCCTATTACCATTTGAGGCATTTATAAAGTGTTTAAGTCTGCACACACAAACACACGGGTCGTATGAGTAACGCGTGGTTTTAGTCGAACTGTCTGTCTATTTCACTGATATGGCGGCATTACTTGACATGTAAAGCTTTGGACAAGAAAAAAACGAGGGCCAAGTTGTTGCCAAGTTGAACAAATATTGCTGCAACATGGTTTTTTTTTTTTTACATAGAATTTGATTTTGTTATCTTTTTCTTCGCTGATTTGTTTGACCGTTTTTTATTTCACAAATTTGTATTCCATTTCTGCGAATTTTTCGTGTGGTTTTGTTTGCTGTGCCGCAACACGCGCAACATATTAATATAATAATTAATTACGTTTTACTTGTGATGATTTTGTAAACTATTTGTTTTCGAACAGCTCACGAGGTTTTCTTGGCATCTTTATGATTGCGACTTTTAGTTGATGTTTTATTTTTAGATACTTTATACAATTTCATAATAAAAATTGGCAACACGAATTGTGTTTGTGTGAGGTCAGTGCACTCTTTAATAATATATATATACATAGTATATATATATAGATATATTTAAACTATTCTGTTTGTTATCAATTGGCGCACAAGCCAAACACAAGATTCACATGACTAACGGCAAACGTACATTAATAAATATATATAGATATACATATATAAATATTAATATTGTTTGGCTTGTGCGCAAATTGATAACAAATAGAATAGTTTTAAAATATATTTGCATAGCTTTTGATTAATAAACTTGTTTGCATCTACTATTCTTATCTTGTTTTTTTCTTGATTCCTGTTTTAAGTTGACAAATTGCATTGATGATTAGATTGTAATGATCTTGTCAAACCTTTTGACATGCTTATTAATTTTAGTTAATTTTAGTTGTGTAAAACAAAAAATTCGATTTTCATTGATTTCTTGTTGAAGCAATTGGAATGGTGCCAAGGCTTTGTCTGGTTATTATCTAATTACTTAGTGTCATGTCAACAGACGGGCTTTGGCTATCTTAAGTCAACTAAGCGCTGCCACTTGAGTTCGGTTATGGCAACACACAAAAATGTGTTTGTTAAAAGTGAAAGGTTCAAAATACGTACGCAAACTGTCACATTAGACACATATAATGGAAAAGTAGACGTACTTTTGAAGCGTTATGTATTTCATCATTATTATTATAGAGAACATTCAGCTTCGAGCTGTACACAAGAAAATATAACAGCTGTCAAAAATCACATAATCCTAAATGAAACACAATTCAAAATAATGTCAATTTTTTGTATTTCTGTTTTTGGTTATCTAAAAATACAAAATTCCGCTTAAAATAAACTGAATAAAGCAATAGAAATGTCTTAACCTTAATGCAATTAACATATTTCTTTTTATTTCCGCACACTGTGATTATTTTTTTTCCATTCGAATTATACGAAATTCACAAACAAACACACACACATACAAAATGAACGTATATGTGGCGTGAAAAGTATTTTTGCAGCTGCCATGAACTTTGACACCTTCGCCTTGCTGGCGAATATTGCGAATGTTATGCTCAATTGAAAAATTGTGCGCTGCTTTCGCGTCAATTGAATCAAATCAAATAAAAACGCAACGAATCGCAACAATTGAAATTGTACGCATTTCTCTGTGCCACTTTGGCATTTAAATCTTTCAACCCCCCAACCCCCCCAACCCCCCCACCCCTCCACCCTTTAGCAATGCAAATTTGCGAATCCAATGTAATAATAGCGTCGTCGTCTTCGTCAAGCGAGAGAATGGTCTACGTGATCTGGCGCAGCTCAGATCTAGTTTTAAACTGCTGCTTTGCTGCACTTCGATAACGGAAGCAATATTAATATGTTTGTTTGTTTTGTTGTAGGAATAATGAAAAGCGCAAGGAAAAATCGCGTGATGCGGCACGTTGTCGTCGCTCCAAGGAGACGGAAATCTTTATGGAACTATCTCAGGCGTTGCCCGTTATGCCGGATGAGGTCAATCAACTGGACAAGGCATCTGTGATGCGTATCACAATTGTCACACTTAAGATACGCCAAATGTTGCAGTTCGGTAAGTGATCTTATTATTGCATTATAACTGATCAATATAAACTAATTATTACTTTGTTTTTTTGTTTTTTGCAGTGCCCAAGATACGTGAACTTCTTGAAACCACGAATGGCAATGAAGGAGCGTCGCTGGTTAAGCCCAAGGTTGAGAATGATCATGACGATTGGCTGAAATGTGCCGAAGCTAGCCAATTGTTAATAGAGGCAATGGATGGCTTTTTGTTGGTATTGTCCAACGAAGGCGATATCACATATGTATCGGAGAATATAATTGATTATTTGGGCATTGCAAAGGTGCGTTTTTTTTTATTGTGTGGATAATGTTGAAAGATCATTTCAAGTTCATCATACTTACTTATAGATTGAAACACTGGGTCAGCCAATTTGGGATTATGCGCACCAGTGTGACCATGCCGATATCAAGGAAGCGCTTAATCTCAAACGCAATGGCATTGCTGACAAGATCAAAGATGAGCAGCTTATCGAATCGGGCGTTAGTACACATCATCGTGATCTATTTGTGCGCATGAAATGCACTTTAACAAGTCGCGGTCGCAGCATTAACATCAAGAGCGCCTCATACAAGGTGAGGAGTGTGATAATGAAATCCTATATTCATACATCTAATAATAAAACCATACTTTACAACTGTTCAGGTTATACGCATAACTGGTCATTTGAGTGTTAATGGCAAAGGCGAACGTGTGCTCTTTGCGATTGGCAGACCCGTGCCAAATCCCTCAAACATTGAAATACCGCTTGGCACTAGCACATTTCTCACCAAACACGGTCTGGATATGAAATTCACCTATGTGGACGATAAGTGAGCTTACAAAATGCACTAGCTTATAGATTTATAGTTGCTAATTAGTGTGTTTTTTGTTTTTGTAGAATGCATGGATTGCTTGGTTATTTACCTAGCGATCTGCTGGATACATCGCTATTTGATTGTCAGCATGGCGCTGATTCGGAACGTCTAATGGCCACCTTCAAGAGTGGTAAGTGCCACGACTAGGGAAATTTGCTTGTTCATTAAAACTAGCTGCTAGCTAACTAATGTTAAACTAATTACTTTAATGTACAAATTAAAATGCGCTCCGTCGTTTTGTTAGTGTAAGAGCGAAAGGGCGTTACGCTGCCGTCCTGTTAATGTCCTTGCACATCAAAACAAAGTTGTCACTCGTTTGCCGCATTTTTGTCCGCCACTTCCTGTCACACCCCAAGCCACGTCCACTAGTTGCCGGCTGGCTTATTGCATTTAATTAGTCGTAGCACACCGTTCGCTCAGCTCTCTCTCTCTCTCTCTCTTGCGCGTCTCCTTTGTGCGTGAACAGGAAAGTCCATTGTCCTTGTGTGTGTGTGTGTGTGTGTGTGTGTGTGTATCTTTCTACCGTGCTTTTGCTTTAATTTCACTTTAGTTGCTAATTAGCTTTTCCAAAAACTAAATAAATAAATTGTTCTCGTCAGCTACGCTGGCCATCCATCCCTAGGCAATTTCTGCTTGAGCGCCCAAATAATTTACGCTGCTCTTAACTTTTTCTCCTGATTTCATTTTGTTGCGTCCTCACAACACATTTGGCTTATTAGTTAACAAATATAGTATTGCAGCCAATTAGTTGAGACATTCCACATGATCGATACATTGAATGCAATTAATTAAACTAATCAGTTGTGGGTTTGTTTATAAAGTGGAAGTTTATCCGTTTTGTTTTGTGCAACACTTAAATTATTTTGATTGATTAGGATTAAGTCTAAATATCCTAACAGAAAGTAAGTTTTAGTTGATTAATAATAAGATTCATTACAAATAATTATTCCTTTAGCAAAACTATTTAAATTTTAATCTGCCTGAGTTGAATTTAAAATGATCCCGAAAAGTATGCAATGCAATTCGTTTATGAAACATTAAAGGAGCTAAATATCAAAGCATTATTGCAAAAAAACATATATATTAAATAATTTAAAATACAAAATTAAATCAACAAAATCTTATATTAGAAATCGCTTTTAAGGCAATTAAACGTCTAATATATTTTTTTAGCGCTTTTAAAATTTCATCGATTGTTGTATATTTGTGCTTTTGACTCTCTTCTTTTTCACAAACCTATTCACTTAAAGCAATGCAACAATCAGCGCACTTTACTACTTTTAAACTCCCACACACACACACGCACACACACAAATACACGAAAAGTGGCTGCAAATCAGATGCGCCTGTCTCTTAGCTAGTTAGCTTTGCAATGAGAATTTTATAGGTATGAGATATATGAGCGCATTTTTAAGAAGCTCTCAGTTTTAGTCATCATCATCATCAGCTGCCGTTGCCATGACAGACTCGAAACTATGAACATCGCTTAAGAACTTTACTAATTTCTTTCTTGCTCAACTGCTGCCAACCCGCCTCCGCCTCCTCCACCGCCATCTCCTTTGCTTCTATAGTTGTCAAGTTTTAAGCCATTGTTTGCTTATTTGTTGCGTTTAATGGCCGCGTCATGTCGTCTACATTGACCAAATAATGTTTTTGGTACGTTGCTGTTGCTGCTGTTGCTGTTGCTGCTGCTGCAGTTGCTGCACTTAAAATGCCAACGGTTGGGCAATAAAATCGCTGCTGCTGCTGACCATTGTTGGTACATTGTACCCCAAAGAAATACCGGACGCATACTGGGCACAAAAAGAAATTGTCACTGTACTACAATTGGAATTATTATTGGCTGCAATGACTTTGGCTTCTTGGCGAATAGCAGCAACAACAGCAGCAGCAGCAGCCACAACAGACACGTTCTGTGCGAAATGACTTTCGGTTTTATGATGCCGACATGCATTCGAGACTTCTTGGACCTTAGTGGTGTGCATTGCTTAGGAAAGGAGCTTTCAATGCCGGCATCCGACAGTTTGTGCATATCGCATATCGTTAGCCAAGTTTTGGCCAAAGCAAGCTGTAAAAATGTCTTCGAAAGTCGTAAAAGTATTTCATACAATTTTTCCTTTTTATTAAGTTGCTGCCAGTTAGCCCAAGCAGCTTCACAATTCCCACTTACCCCAACTCTCTCTCTCTCTCTCCCTCTCTCTCGCTTTACTTGTTAGTAACACTCTTTGGCGATATTATTGTTTATGAGCGCTGTCCATTTTTATTTCCATTTGATTTTCATAAAGTTTAACATGCTTTTTGATACGATATGTTATTAGGGAGAGTTTTCTTGCATTTGTGGCTTAAAGCAGCGCACTTGTGACAAACAGTTCAATAAAATACAAAATGTGCGGAAAATCGCAAATGTCATGCGGACGCACATTTGTGAATCCCAAAATGTTTTCCACGTT
Source organism: Scaptomyza tumidula (assembly GCA_035044465.1). Lineage (NCBI taxonomy): Eukaryota > Metazoa > Arthropoda > Insecta > Diptera > Drosophilidae > Scaptomyza > Scaptomyza tumidula. Next base: position 183,744 of record JAWNNW010000679.1, on the reverse strand, counting down.
TAGCCAAAGCTTCTGCTGCTGTGCATTCAAATGTAAATGCAAAATGGTTAAATGGGGGAAAAGCATTTCTGCATTGCTGCAAATAAAGACGACAATTTGGCCTCGAGGCGAACAAAATTATGAAAAGAAGCAAAAAAGAAAAGAATAGAAAAAAATGTGAAAAGTATTCTATTCCATTGTATTCTCTTCTGTGTGTGTGTGTGTGTGTGTGTGGCGTCAAAAGTAAATTTAACGTGCCAGATAAATAAAGCTCGCATTGAGATAAAAAGCAGCGCGTTGCAAATGTTGTAATAAATTTGCAACGAAAAACAATATCAAAATGTGGCGTTAGCACAGATCGACTGTTGCGTGTGCGAAAAACTTTTGTGGGAGACGTCTCAAAAGAGGAAGAGTGGAAGAGTGGAGTGCATTTGGTTTAAGGAAGGGAACGAACTTTTCGTTTCGTGCTGCGGGTGCATTTGCCGAGGCATTCAACTTTCAACTCTTGTGCAAACTTCCTGCTACACAAGACGTTTGGGGGTCAAAATGACAGTTGTATGCTGCCAGTTGTATCTTATTCCTGCTTGTATTTGTATTTTGTTTTGCATTTTTTTTGCTGTTGCTGTTGTTGTTATTTTTTAAGCACTCTTGACTGACACGTACTTCAAACAGAGTGTTGCCAAAAGTGTTGCATACTATTGTTGCGTGGGGGCGTGCCTACTACTTAAACGAACATTTTTTTGGCTAACGGACAGTTCTTCCTTTCTCTTTCTCTCTCCTCCTTTCGCATTTCAAGAGCAACTTTTGAGTTTTAAGTTTTTATATTTTGGTTAGATCAAGCGCTCTCTTTTCATCGTTTGGTTGTGTAATCAACATAACAAGCAACTTGGCAGTTTACGATTCTGTTAATGCCTTTCACACACACAAACAAACACATACAACCGCTCACACAGACACCCACCTAGACGCGCTTCCTGTGTTGTAAAATGCCGTCATGTCTGTGCGGGCAAAACGTTTCCTGTCAAATGTTACGAATTTGTGATGGCAGCGTGACTGGCATTTTCCAATACGATTAATATTCGCTTCAAAGACTTTAATATTACCTTATTAATCTTTATATTTAAGCTGGTAATTTTCTTGTTTATTACACAATTATACTTCGTTTTGAAAAGTTAATATGTACTTGTCAAATTGATTGATAACTTGAATTCGTTTATGTGTTATTAACTTGGACTTATTAAATGCCTTAAAATTCAATGATTTCTTAAGCCCTGAACGGTTTTAAGTAAAAGTTCCACTATATGTTTGGCAAACAATGAAATGATATTCAACATTAGGGAACAATTTGCCCTGTCTGACTGACTGCTATCCACGCACAGTCCAAACGAGTAGACATAGCAATCTTATATTATAGCATATAGACCTTAAGTAAGTATTAAGATTCGATTTTTATAAAGTGTGAGCTAATTTAACGATCCTGATATGATAAATTTATAAAAAACTCAATTCTCCATATCAAACTGAGATATAAATTGATATTTGAATAACTTATTTCAAAATTCTCACGAGTTTTCACGCGCACATCTCCTATTTTTAGATGTCGATGCTGCTGACGCTGTCAAGTCGTTGCACTCATCAGCTTTTCTACCCTAACCCTTGCACCAGTTAGTGTGTTGCATGCACCGCTGACGCCCACAAGCTTTATTTATCTTTTCTACAGAGAGTGTTGGCCGGGTTGTTAGTGCGGTTGATGGTGAGGTTGAGGTGGGGGTTGGTGTTTTGGCCGCCAGTTTATGTTAATGCACTTAAAATTTCGGTTTTAGGGGGCGAGAGCGACAAGAGTGGGCGTGGCCGTAGTGCATTTGTGGGCGTTGCGCGCTGATGCGTCGCCGCGTTTTATTACATGCATAATTTCACCGTGGGAGAAGTAGAAGAAGAAGCAAGAACTAAACACAAACCAAGTTGTCCAGGCTCGCTTGGGCCCGCGCACAGCTCGTCTTTTATTTATTTAGCTGACTATCTGGCTGGTTTGGCACTGGTACCAGTCTGGTTGTGTCTGCGCCATGAAAAGCGCCAACTAATGCCGTCAAAACTAATGGTCCAATTCGAGTGGCTCGACGATGTTGGCGGTGTCTGACTTTGCTCTGACTACACTGCTCCTGATGATGATGATGATGATGATGATGACGTCGCCGCTTCTAATCCTTGCCGCACGCAAACTCGTGTGGATTGTAAAATTTCAAACCAGTTAATTTTAGTTGCACAAAGCTCCTGCTGCAACCGTTCGCGTTGCCATTTGACAAATTAAAATTGCATGAGCGGAAATGCGGCTTAAAGTTTCCAACAACCAACCAACACAGGATGTTTGGTATTTCCTGTGAGAGTTACTAGTAACTCGTTGCTCGGCAAATAAATTACATTCCAGTTGAGTGCAGTTACTTTTAATACCGCCACAAGTTCAAGGCTAATGCTGTCCATCAAACTATTTTTCCATTTATTAGTCGGTTTTCGGTCTTAAAGTCGCTTTAACACCATTTTCTCCAGCCAATCGTTAAGCACAACAACAACAACAACAACATCTACTTCATCTTTCACTTTGCTTGATTCAAGTTGACAGCCATAGAGTTCCCCCCTCATAACAAACACTTTGCTCTGATTTCGTATTTTTGCTCTTTTTTGAACGATGTCCGCTTCAATTTCTGCCAAATCGAATAGTGTTGTCCATCTTATGCGTTCAATCGGTTTTGACAGTCGTAAAACCAAAAATAAGTCGTCTGCTGGAATTCGATAATAAAAACAAAGCATTGATACATTTTTAGGTTTATTATTATTTTTTATCGATAGCTTTCGTCGTTTTATATTGTTTGGTATATTGCATAAATGATTGAAGATTCAAGTGACACTTTTATCGACTTTTACCACAAGTTTTTAGGTTTATTATTATTTTTTATCGATAGTTTTCGTCATTTTATATTGTTTGGTATATTGCATTAAAGATTCAAGTGACACTTTTATCGAATTTTAATACAAAAAAAAAGGTTTCGAGTGCTGGTATAAGTTAACTAATGTATAAGTAACTAATGTAAAGATATTTGTTTTAGCTGACAGGCACAACAAAGTTTCGGAAATCAGTTAACATATAATAGTTAAAAGATATCAATGTTATGTATATCGATATAAGAAAAATCTCTTCTTTAGCTTAAACGTCTTTCTCTTACTTCCGTTTTAGATTTAAAATTTGTCACTTGACATTAAGGGGCTGTAACATAAACATAAAGAGTCAATATTGAATCAGTAAAAATAAGGATCAACTTACTATTTTTCTACACAATTGTATTTCTAAATGTATAAAGACTTTAATTTATACGTCTTCTATTTAAAATCTTGTTTAAAATAGTCTCGATTTCTCGTTTGGCTTAAAGAATAATTTTTTTTTGCTGATCTTTCTATAAAATATCTATGAAATTTAACTGACATTCAATAAAGCATTTCTAAGCGAATAATATTACTTAGATATCGCGTATATCATTGTTTTTCATAACTTATATAGTTTTCCCTGTTGTTCTGTCGTTTTGCTTGTCTAATATTACTACTATACTATTACTTAGATATCGCGTATATCATTGTTTTTCATAACTTATATAGTTTTCCCTGTTGTTCTGTTTTCTGTGCTTGTCTAAACAGTTATTCGAGTTGTTATTTATACCATTTTCGGAGCTGTTGTAAGCTGCCGGCATAGCAAAGTAATTTGGATAATGTTAATGAATTTACGTCTGCCATTCGCAATCAAGCGCATCTTATCTGTTAACCTGTTGATTTATGGTATGTTGTTCCCTATGGCATAGTCCCCGCTCAGCAGGAGAAATGCCAGGCATTGGAGTTTCTACTATTTTGCCAGTGTTTATTAAATATGCCGGCAATTTGAGCTGGCATTTGTTGGCATTTGCGTTTCGTTCGTGGTACGTGGGGCAAATGTTAATGGCAGCCTGCCACAGCGCCTTGACTTATGCAGCACTTTTGGTTGCATCCACCCAAAACGTAGTTTATTTCATTAAGTTCATAAAAAAATAAGAAAAAAAAAACACGAACAACAACAACAGCAGCAGCAGCAAAAACGACGGGTTCAACAGTTGATGCAGTTGGCAAGTGGAAAATCTTGTTGCTCTGCCATATTCCCTAGGGCTTGCATTATGCCCTCGAAATATTTTCGAAAGGGTGTTAGAAGATTTAGTTTCTTAAATATTTGTATAAGTATACAAATGAAAGTTTGTTAAGTACTAAGTCGTCAATAGAAACTATCGATAAAATTCGATAACCTTTAAGTTTAAATAAAATGCTTAAATGTGGTCAAGATAAAGATGTTTGGTAAAGTTGATTTACAGGGCATTTTCTCGTTAGTCTCCATTTCGTATAAGGCATTTTAACTTTGTTTTTAGCTTTCTTTGGCTTACCTTTACAGCTCTATTTGGCTGACTGCAGTTTCCTTGCTTAATCCTTGGTCCGTTTGCTCGCAGCGCAAATATTTCATTTCATTTCATTTCGTTTCGTTTAGTTGCATTCTATTTGTGCGGGCAGTGACTTATGATGATGAATGTAAATGGCAAACCCTGCTACCTTATTCACCCCCTTAACTGTCGGCCTTTGCACTTTGGCTATTTTTTTTTTTTTTTTTGATGCATTAAAGCTGTTGCCTTCGTTCGGTGCAGACTACGTGCTAGTTGCAATTGTCACGTCACAATTGCGTTGTGGCAGCAACAGACAGCCCTTTGCCAAAACTTACCCCAACCTTTGCCATTTAAAATAAGATAAGCATTCAATTGAAGTCGTAAGACAAAAGCGCTCAATGCATTTGATATGGCTCTAAGTGCGTTAATAACATTTAATATGCGTGCACTGCATATTTTACTAAAACCCCAACCTTCCTCCCTCCCTCTCTCTCTCTCTCTCTCTCTCTCTCTTTCTTTAATCTATCCTATACATGCCCTTAATGTGATTTGGTTAAGTTAATTTTCGATTCTTGTGCACTTTTATGGCAGTTGCAATGCTTGCTAATTGACTTTATCGCCTGGGCAACGTTCAATGGCCGCTCAACGATGGATAGATAGGTTTACGAACTCTGCCAAGGATATACATGTAGGGATACCTCTATAACCGTTTGAATCTTATAGTTTTACTGTCAGATTTGCTTCTTTTGCTATCAGCGTCTTTGCATACTTTGGTCGCGTTTGCCAGTGTTAAAACTTTGCCGTTTACGCAAGTTTTTCGCAAGTCTTGCACAAAATTATACAAAAGGCAAAGTGTTGCAGGATGAGGTGTGATTTCAGGGGTGTATTACTGCATGCAAATATGCATTTGATTACACGCCAAAAACTTGCACGCCAAACAAAGGCAATGCCCAAAGTTCTGACAATAGCTTGCTTGCGCACAGTGGTTGAAATTTCAACAAAAACAAATATGAAAAATTTGCAGGATTTGCCTGCCTTCAAGATCATATTAAATCTAAATAGATTTGTTTCACATTCAACTTATCATATCTATCTAAAACTAGAACATAAAAACCGATTGTACAACAAGACTATAAGTTGGAAAGAGATTGGCCAAATCAAGATTCCAGTGTTGTATTTGAGGAACCTACATCAAGTCTAACCTTATAATTATCTAACTTTATAATCATTCAAGTCGTGCCATAAACTATAAATGTTTTTCAGTGTAATTATTTTCTGTTAATAGTATATCCAGAAAGAATTGTTTGGTTTGGTTTTATTGTTCAGTCGCTAAGGTCAAAGAAACTTCACTTATCCCAACTCCAAAATTAAGTTAGTAAATAACCAACGATTAATCGAAGCTCTAACGATTTTTATCGATTGTGGGTAGTGTACTCAATTTAGGGACATTCAAAATTAGTTTCTTCTTTCTAGTTAGATTCAAGTGAACAAATAAAGTTCTCTTAATTGTTAATTAACTGAATGACCACTGTGCAACGTTGAACGCCTGCCGCCGCTGTTCTTGTATACACAGACACACACAGCCGCAAACGCCGCAGCGCATGGAATGACTTTTTGCCGTCGCTGGCAGGCGGCATTTAAGACGACAGCAGCGCGCCAAGTAAAGTAAATTTGTGTGTTTATTTGCAAACCCCACGGCGTGCAGAATTCACTGTGTCTCAACTTTGCACATTTTGCACCGCAAGCAGAGCGCAAAACTAAAGCAGTTAGACTGGGAGATTGGTAGGTGGAGTGGTAGGAGGAGTAGTGATAGCGACAAAAGACACAAAATGTCAATCGGCGAAGTGGAAAATTTTCATTAAATTAAAAAAGCGCACACTTCTCACACACAAACACACACACACAAATCCGAAATATTGTCGTCTAAAGAACAAACGAATAAGAAAAATCACAAAAAAATCATGAGGTTAGAAAGAGAGAGAGAGAGAGAGAGAGAGAGCACAACATTTTCCAATGAATGTGCAAAGTTTTATGTTTTTGGCTGCCGGGCGGAGATTTTCTTTATTCTTTACATTTTTCTTCTGCATTTATTTTGCTTGTGGTCTGAGACTGTAAGTGTGTGTGTGTGTGTGTTTGTTTGTTTGTATTGGGTTTTGCCAGACAAAACGAATAAATGTGCTAAGGCAAGCAAAAATAATAACAGCGGGGAGTTTGCGGGTCCAAAAACTAAACGACTAAATGAGCCCGAAACTATGCAACCGTTTTTTTTTCTTCAAGTTCCTCTCAGTCCTATCAACACCTAATTGACCCAACTCTTTCCGAGACACACACAAAAAGCAATCCCTAAGAATCAAACACACAAAAAAGTTGAGGAGAATGGTAAATCGGCTGAGCCCAAGAAAGCAACATTGAGAAAACCTTTTCGCCACACACAATTTGCTTAACAAAAAGTCTTTTGACTTCTCTTTGCTTGTCCCGCAGGGTTGTACTGCTCAATCAATCAAAATATCCTTGTGTGGCATTCGCTTTGCCTTTGCCTTTGATCCTGCGGCGTTAAGCAAGTCGTGTAAACTGTCCAAATATTTGTGACACCTCTCACCCTGAGAGGCGTTCTTTGTCAAAAAGTTTGATTGCTTTAATGAGCTGTTGAATTGGGTGTTGCGCATACGCAACGTTTGCCTTAGCAAATTATGACAAAATGTATATATATTTCGAGAAATGTATATGTGCCTTCTCGCTGCCATCAATATCAATTTACACAAAGCTGTTTTGTGGGTGGATTTGTTGTTCTTATTTATAAAATATATACAATACAAATGAAGCATGGATTCGATGGATTTTGAAAGTTAAATGGCTTTTCCTTATGTTAATATCAAATCACATTATGTGTTGTCAACAATAATTCTTTTGTAAAATCGACACAAGTTAAAATATTTATTCTTTCATTTATTTAATTGGTAGAATTGCAGGGTATCTTTCAGTACTATATCAGATGTCAACTTCTTTTATCTACCTTAGCTTTGTATATTTACTTTTGGTATTTGTTGTTGGGCGTTAATGTGCTTACATGAAAATCGTTTTAAATTTTTTTGTTGATTTTGACGCTGTCCACGCTCTGTCATTGTCAATTACATTTTGCTGTATTCTATTCAGCGGGCAAAAAGCCGCCCGAAGCGTATGCTCTATCGGTGGTGCTGTCTAGTTGCCTGGACTTGCGTCAGTGTCACATGTTGCGTGTCAGCTGCAATGCGATTTTCCTTTACCCAACTCTGTTTCTATTTCATTTTTCTTGGCATTCGTTTTTTTTTTGTTCCGCGTCATTTTCTGAAATTGGCATTTAGTGTGCGACGAGCGGGATTTACACGCACACCCCATCTAGATTGAGCTGACTGCCTTTCTGTCTCGCTATGGTTTAGTTACACAATGGGTGCATTCACCTACGCGATGTCCCGCTGTGTGCGTGTGTGTGTGTGTGTGTGTGTGTGTGGCATGCCACATCGTGGCTTTGCTAACTCAGTCTGCTTTGGCCGTTTGTCTGTCGCGTTTCCTAAACATGACTGGCATGTGTGTGTTTGTGTGTGTGTGTGAAAAGTGTTGCCAGTATCTGTAACTGCATCGTTGCATTTGTAAGTGTGTATCTGTGTGTGTTGGTGGCACAACCGCTCACATTTCGTTTATTAAATGACAGCACGATATCTGCAAATGAAATTTTCCTTCAACGCATTTAGACGCTGTCGTCGCTGCTGTTCTTTCTGCTGCTGCTGTTGCTACTGCCTTCAATTGCTGAAATTGACAGTCAGACAGATAGATTGACATTTGAGCAACACTTTTGCATTGAACACATTTAGACGCATCATAAAATTTTGCTGCTTCCCCTTCTTCTGCGCTTTTTTTTTTATGTGCCTCAGCACTTTGGTTCAAGTGCCGACAAGTATTGCATACTTTTTGGCTTTCCAGCTGCCCATTATTCTCATCACAAAAGTGGCATTTTATATGTACATATAAATATATATAGACCCTTGTACACTTTAACTATTATAGGTGTATGTCTGAGTAAAAGTGCGAATCTTTCAGGCATACCCAAAAAGTTTTCAATGAATAAATTATTGAATTTATTTTTAAACTTAAAATTGGTTTTACTAAGCTTAAAATAAAGTAAGCTTAACCTTTTTTCCCACTTCTTATGTGCATGATAGAACATTAATTAACTTAAACTTTTTTTATTGATTGATTAAGGCACTTTTGACGTTTTGATGTTTTCCAACAACAAATTAGAAATGTTCCTTTTGGATATTTTGCCTTGTTAAAGATTATTTTTGTCTCATAATCAATACAGGTTCAAACGACAAAGACACACCTGGAAGTTATGAGGCTAATATATACTATATACCTCATTATGTTATGTTCCTAAGTCAATAGGTCAGTCATTGCGTGTCAGGTAAAAGAACGATTGAAAATTAATAAATTGTGGCAAATGACGGTTCACATTTCCTAGATGATTCGTCAGACTTAACAAACGTGGCAAGAACTCAAATACCAAATGAATCATTGGCCAGGCAAGGAAAAACTAAGAAAAAGAATAGGTGCAAAAGAATCAAAAAAGCAAGCAGCAAATCTCTGTAGAAATCTTTAGTAAGTCCAATTAGACGTTTGGCAAATGAACAAAATAAACATCCAGGCCAAAACGAAGTCTAACCAAGACACTGGTAAGAGGAACAGGACAAGAACACGACCGAACCAAACTAATTGTACAACATGAAACAGCAAAAAAAAAGAAACGATAACGAAAGAAAAACACCAGAGAATATTGCAGTTCAACTTTGCAACAATTGTTGCAAGTCAGTTGGCGCCGCTAATGAAAAACGGCAGCACCGGATGCCCGACAGAGCATGGGGGGGCGAGATGGCCATTAAATTTTGCTTAATAAAGTTGCAGCAGCTGAGAAGTAGAAAAAAAAAAAACAAAACAGGAAAAAAAACATATATAGAAACAGCAACACGCAGCAAACAAAAAAAATGACCAAACATCAACACTTAATTGTTTGCCTGGCGCCCAGCAAAAAGAAAGACAGGAGAGAGAGAGAGAGGGTGAGAGAGATTGACGGGCAGTGACTGGAAAAGCGTGTCTGGGAAAGCTACGTGCCGAAACTTTACATTTTGGCGCTGATTGACGGCCCATGCAATGAAACAAGAGCGATTGCCTTTAACAATATTAAACATACACACAGCTGCTGTTTGTTGGGTATAAAAATCTTGGAAATTTTCGATTTATTTAGTGATCAATTTTGTATCTAGTTTGAATTTCAATGTGTTCAATGGGGAACATTTAAAAGCACTTAAAGTATGTTAATGTTTCTAATGTTGGCTTAACATAACAGAGAGCTTAACATAATTTTGTACAGGCTGTTAACAGTTAGAAAAAGAACTCAATAGAAATGTTTGAACAGTAAGCAAAAGATTAAAACACCCTATTAAACAGAAACCATGGGGTACACACGACTTATCAGTTAGTTAATATATCTTATGACATATTTAAAGCTTTTGTAAAAGATTTAATACTTTTGCATGTACTTTTATTGAATTGTACAAAGTTCTGCAACAATGTTAACAGTAAAAGTTATCTGGCAGATAAATTTTAACTTCCTGTCACTTATAACAGATAATCGTTTCCTTGCAAAATTATTATATATTTTGTCAAATAAAAATATAACATTTGTTTTAACTTTTGCAAGTTTTGAATTGCCTAATTGCACTTGTTCAAAAGTTAACAATTTGTGTCAAACTTTTGAAGGCTAACATTAAAGAAAGTTGTTCTAAGAAAACTGCTTAAAGTATGTACTTGAGCTTGTTTGTCTCTCAATGTTCGCTCTCTCTCTTTCTATCTCGGCAACATCAGGACGCGTTGATGATGTCTTTTAACGCTCAAATTGAGTTAATTAAAATTGTGGGTGCAACAGAGGGGAGAATAACAACAACAGCAACAACAACTAATACTACACAAATTTTTCGACAGGTGCGTTAGACGCCGAGTGTCGCCGACAAACCGAATTAATGAGCACTGCTCAAAGAAAGCCGAAGAGGAAGCAATTCTTATGGTGTGGGTTGGCAATGAATGAAATGAATGTAATGAAATTTAAATACTCGTTGCTCTAGGTTTAGGGTTGGGGTAGCGACCAAAATGATTAAGTTGCTGATTTCAGCAGACGCTGGAAAAAGTTTTCAATTACCCCGCATTTATTTTTGTTAAATTTTAATTAGAAGCTGTCTATCTTTTGTATCTAAAAAAAGAAAAGAAAAACTCTGCTGCTGCATTTTCATCTCTTAATTATCCAAATAATCCTAAAGCAAGCTGGCTAGCAACAAGATAGTTTTCAATCTTTAACTGTTTTTTGATAATTATGAAAGATATTTGATTCAGCTTGGGGTGTAATTTAAAACGGATTAACTGAGGTCAACGAATTTTGCACTTTGATTCCATTAAACCTAAATTTTCAGAATATAAAAAGTGGGGGGAAAAAAAAACCCGGTTAAAGATAAACTGCATTTAAAGAACTTCGTTATAAAATTTACTTTGTTGTTAAATATTTCATTCAATAACAAGATAACAAGCGATTTATCAATATCATTAAAATCTCAAAATTTTATTTTCTAATCACAGGGTATATTTTTGGTTTGGCAGCTCAAAAATTCTTAGCTAACATGCTTTTTGTACTCTTGTTTATTTTAGTTGTTTTTTTTTTTTCAAATAAATTAAATTTTGGCTCGCGAATAAATAAATATTGACTGTGGCACGTCTGTGGCAATGGTTGGAAAAAGTCAAATAAATATGCAAATTCTTTGACTTTTGTTTTCAATTAACTTGCTTCTTCCATGTTTTCTTCATCATTCTCATTGTTGTTGCTTCTTTCTCTATCTATTTGTCGACAATGGTGGAATGTTTAATTCTGAATTCGAACAATTTTCCGCATGGTGTGAACCGATTTTCTCTCCCTCTCTCTCTGTGTGTGTGTGAGAGTGTGAATGTGGACTGTCTACCACTTGATTGTTGTTCTTATTCATGTTCTTGTTCTTGTGTAAATGAAACAAATTTGTTATATTTTGTGTTTCCCCACAAAAAGCTACATCTATTACGATAGCTGGGCAACTTTATAGCCATCCAGCTGGTATTTTGAGTAGTTTTTAATGGTTTCACCACAGGACTTAAGGATGTGTTCTTTTCCTAGCTTGTGTATCGGTCAGTTAGCCTTGGTTAGACATAAGCCAGCCCAAATGTGCCACAAAAACATGCGTGGCTTAAGTCTCAAAACCTCTCATGCCACACAAACCACACACAAATTCTTCTATGCAGGACCACACACAGCGTGTGTTCGCCATTAATTTCGCTTCTTTGAATTTCCGTTTATCACGAACTTCTCTCTCTTTCTATCTCGCTCTCCCTTAAACAGGGTCATAAAATATGCCATCCAAGCCGCAAAAGTTGTTAGTCGTAAGATGATTTGATGTTGCATCGTTGGTTTTATATCCTCGATCTAAAGTGGCAACACACACACACACACACACACTCACTCACACATAGAACCACATAAAATGGAGCTAAAAAATTCGATACGTAATTTTAGAAATGATAAATGTGTGAGGTTAAAGCTTAAAGGTTTGATTAGTTTGATAACTTTGTACATACCTATTATTTAAATTAGGTAGAAAGAGAATGAGCTAAACTTAATATATACAGAAATAAATATGAACTTACTTTTCTAAAGGAAGAGCCAATGAAAGGCAGGAAAAATGCGCCATTAATCATTTTTAATAAATACAAGCATAAATTGAGAACAGTTGTTCTTTTTATAGCCAATAAAAGTGTGTTATTAAAGAAAAAAATTAGCTTCCTCTCTAAGAGCAATAAAATCAAAGAGTCCTCATTAAAAAGTAGTCTTTGATTAGATAGTTTCGATCATAACCAAAATTTACATACATTTGAAAGACTTTTTAAGCATTAAAAAACATTTTTAGTGTCCAAAAAATCATATAGATTGTATTAATATATCTTTTGAATAAACACTTAAGATCCTTATATAGGTATATAACTAAAAAAATCTCTTTTTTTAATGAATAAGTTGATTTGAAATCTTATTTGTATACTTTAATCTGAATATAAACATATCATAAGAGGTTAACAACAACAAAAGCTACATTCTCAATAAGTCAATTCATGAACATTTTGAGCATTAAACGACTTTGTGTATTGTATATTGACAAAACATATTGAATTATAGCCGCTTATTGGGCTTTTGTTAACAATCTGCTGCGAAAGTTTTTCAGATTTGCCAACGCCTTTTGTTTTTTTTTTTTTGTAAGAAATCCTTGCTTTGGTCTTGTTGGTATTGTGAAAGTCGTAAGTTGGCATTATGGCCGACGACGGAAAGGAAAACCCTTTTATGTCGTTGAGAGCTGCCACAGATTTGCTTGCACGGCTTGCTTGCTCGTCTCTTTAAAGCTGGCCAGTAAAAACAACAAAAGGGAAGCAAATGCAATTTAACGCTTCACTGACGTCTATGAAGAACGATGACAAGCGCTGAAGATGCTTTTCAATAAGCTGCAATTGAGTTTGCTCTTGCATCGTGTGGCAATTTGCATAAATTGTAGGTTTAAACACACACACACACACACACACGTACACACACACGCGCACACGCAACATACACGTCATGGAATTTGAAAGCAGTTTGCTTCAGAGCTTATGTCACGGCTTAATTCAATTAAAATATATTACGCATACGCAACGTTGCTGTAGAAATGAATATAAAAATCACCGCAAAAAAAAATAAAAATAAAAAGAAACGTGCCCAAAAGGTCAATGTAGCTTCAAGTTTACTGTTAAGTCAACTACCTTTTTGGGTGGGTTGGTTGATTTTTGGGTTGGCTTTTTGGATATTGGTAGTAGCCGCAACAACAACACCAACAACAATAACAATCCGCAAACAAATCCTTGATTTATGCGCACACAAGCCAAACATTTATTTCCTTATCCACTTGTGCCAATGCGATTGCTTCTATGGCTCTCGCCAGCAGTAAAACTCGAGCTAGTTGCTGCTGCAGACATATGAAATGGACACAAGGACAACTGTGAGGGGCAATCAAATGAAAGCAAACTAGCGCCTGAGCTAACTGCCATTGTCAGTTGTTGTTGTTGTTGTTATTGCTGGTCAGCTCCTAGTTGTGTGTGTGTGTGTATGTTGACGATGATTTAGTATTATGTGTATGTGTTGCTTGCAAGGATTTAGTTGTGTACTCGAGCATGTCTCGACTGCAACCTGCGTATTTGTTCAACTTTGATACATAACCTTGAATGCTATTCGTTTTCGAATGTTTGCCTTTGCATTCATCTCAATCTCAATGCAACTGCCACTGTTGCAGCTTCCTTCTAGCTTCAACACATACTGCTCTTTGCTTATTTGTACAAATGGCTGGTCGTTGTCTATGTCTGCCAGCTTAAACTGCATTCGAACTACATCCTTTCCCAGCTTTTCTGTCTTTCTGTTTGTGTTCGTGTTCATAAATTCACTGACTGCTTGCCGTCTGCTCGAATGGAATGCACTCTCTATGTGTGTGTGTGTTTGTGTGTTTGTGTGTGTAAAAATTCTAGATAAATGATCTTTTGTGCGCTTGCTGTGCGCGCGTAGATATTTTAATATTTTGCCTTGAAGCACAAAAAAGTCCTTGACTAAGGGCAAATCAAGTTCATGGCAAATGCAGTAACAACATCAGCAACAACAACTGCAACAACAGCAACTGCAACAACAACAGCTGCACTTTGCTAATTCCATAAACACTGGCAAAATCGTCTGAGCTCTGACTTTGGCTCTGACTCGAACTTTTCCCGTTTTCAGACGCCGCGTGCTTGGAATGTTGCACACGATTTTCTGTTGCATACTTTTGCGCATTGTGCACATCCTAATCCACCAGGAGCAGCAGCTATAGCTATAGCGTCTGTTATGTTCATATACAAACTGCACACATATGGCACACTATCTATCCATTTATTCCATTTATCTGGCGTGACTGCTTTAACAAGCCTCTTCGATGCTGCCTTTAATTAATGAGTTGGCATAATTAAGCGTTATCGTTGCAAAAACTTCTTCTCAAGCACAGTGCAACGAAAATTCTATAAAATAATGTATTAATGTATGTACAAGATAAAACTTTTTCTACAAATTTTAGAATATTTTAAAGTTTTTGCCATTAGGCCTTAAATATATTTTATTTATTTTTATTTTCTCAAATATATTTTGTTTTCTTATTTTAGAAGAAACATTTTAATAGAAATATCCATCAAAGTCATAAGACTTTCCCGAGTAAATAAAGATGTTTTCTTTTGTTGTTAACTTTTATATTGTTTTTTAGCATTTTTTGGCTGATTGCATACCACTGTGCAACGCTGTCTGAAATTAACACGAGGCCACTAAGCCGTAAGCGCTGCCACCACAAAAGAAAAAACTAATTTTCTGCTGCTGATTTCAAATTAGCTGAATGAATGAATGAGTGAATGCGAAACTGAGATAAATACACTCATAAATATATATATATAAAGAGTATATCTGTATATATATATATCTATGTATAACTAGATCTGGGAGCGAGTGCTCATGTTTCATTGGGATTTGTGGCTTTTGGCTTAGTTTATGTTTTGGGTTACGCATTCACAAACTCAATTCAACTATAGCTGATTATGTCTATATATTTTCTCAATGCATAGCTTTGTAGCTTGATTTTTTTGTGCCATTATATAAGATGGATATACTTGAAAGTAAATGTCCCGAGTGTTATGCACCTGCGTTCGCAATTAGGCTACGGTAATTACCTTTTACTTGGGCATTGCTCCATTGAAAGTTCGGTAATAAAACGCATAACTTTCTGCATTGAGGCCTCAACGCATTAAATGCCATGAATTTCAATTGCTTATCCTCTACCCCCGCAAGGGAACACCTTTTGGTTGTGTTTTCCTTGTCCTGTCCTCATGAATTTTCTTCGGTGTTAGGCAATGTGTGCGCGCGTTTTAATGTCCTGGCAACGCATTAAATTTTTATTGAGCTTAAAGCCCCAAAGATGTTCTTGACACAAACATAACCATAATACCTTCACACACAAACAAACACACACACACATACATATTTGTTTGATTTTTTTTTTTTTTGCTGGATTTTTAATTAAAATTGTTAAGCTTAGAGCTGCTCAAGTACATTAATAAACATGTAAGAAGGCTCTAGTCGAGTAATCCCGACTAGACGATACCCTGAATTCTATAATTTACGCGTACAATCAGTGCTTGCAAGTGTGTGTGTGTGTACTCACATACTCCACTTTAATGTTTCATATCTCCGGTGTTTCCCAGCTGATTTCAATTAAAATTTAATAGATTTTCATTATTTTGCTTAATGTTTCAAACGCTGTCTCAAAGTTTTCCAAATTCAAAATTTTGTTGTTATCGATAACATGTGTATATCGAAAACGGGAAGAGTTATCGAAAATCGAAAAAAAAACTTATACTGCCTAGGGATTAGGCGAGCTTAAGTTCCAAATCTGGAGTCTCGTTCATACATACGGACAGACGGACATGATTATATCGACTCGGCTGTTGATGCTGATCAAGAATATATATATACTTTATGGGGTCGAAAAATCTTCCTTTGCCTGTTACATACTTTTCCTCAACACTATTATACCCTTCTTACCCATTTTCAATTGGTTCAGAGTACAAAAATCATATTCAGCAAATTTTTGCTAAGCTTATGAATTAAATCGGCTAGAAAACCATTGAGCGGCAATTTGTGGCCTAGCTGTTATTTAATTTTAATGCTCGAGCGCTTTTGGCAACGTCATTAGAAACCGGCTCGTTTGATACAGAGCGAGCGGAAAAAT
Source organism: Scaptomyza tumidula (assembly GCA_035044465.1). Classification (NCBI taxonomy): domain Eukaryota; kingdom Metazoa; phylum Arthropoda; class Insecta; order Diptera; family Drosophilidae; genus Scaptomyza; species Scaptomyza tumidula. The sequence goes on along the minus strand of JAWNNW010000679.1, from coordinate 167,405 downwards.
CGCAAAAACCAGGGCTACTTTAAAACGTATACAAATTGTGTATATAAACTATAAGTGTAGAATAATAATATTATTCCAGACCGATACTTTATCAAGCATAATAAAGAATCTTTAAAATTGCGAAGAAATTGATTTTATATTTATCAAATTTTAAAAAACATTTCAAATCGATTGATATCTGTTTGAAAATACTTAAGAAATGTCTAGTTTGACTTTGACTCAATAACTTTAATTTTCTCAAGTTTCTTCAGCCCTGGAACTTTGAACACAACAAACGAAAAATCCGTCATAAGTTGAAATCGTAAACCGTAAAACAATTGCAAATTGTTATTGTTATTAATATTATCGCTTGTTCGTGTTGGCCACAATTGGTTTTGTAATTTGATTTGATTTAATTTGATTTATTTATTGATTTGTAAGTCAAGAACTTGGCTTACTTAAACACCTTGTTAATATACTTTAGATCTAAATACCGTTTTTTATATATTTGTGCTTTCAGTGTTAAGCAAGGGCCAGGGCGAGACGTGTCGCTATCGTTTTCTGGGCAAATGTGGCGGATACTGTTGGATCGTGACTCAGGCAACGATTGTCTACGATAAGTTAAAGCCACAAAGCGTTGTCTGTGTCAATTATGTCATCAGGTAAGTCAACACGTTTGACAGTTTTACTAACCTATATACAAGTACGTATATATATAAATTCTCTGTATGCCTAGCTATTAATGAGTTTGAATTTAATCGGTAGAAGCTGGCATCAAACAATGCCAAATATTTGCTCATTACACGCGAATTGTCGCGAGGGGGAGGGGGGGAGCGGCAGCATTTTTTTATCTTTTAATTAAATGCTGCTTAAAGACGGCAATTTATTGCCTGCAATTTGTTGTTAATCAAGCGTATTTAATTTCCCGTTTAAAAAAAATATATATGTTTAAATACACGAATATTTATTTTTTAATATGCCATTCCCTTTGAACCTTCACCCTACCCTCCGAATTCTCCACCAAACCAAATAACACAGCATTTGCAGACGCTTCGTTGAACTGCAAAATTTTTGTATACTAATGCAAAGAAATTTCCGCTTTCGGTTTCTTTGCGTAAAATACTTGAATAATTGTGTCAATCAGCGGCAGGCCGCAATCATCAGAATTGATTTGATTTGATTTGCTTATCAGTCGGTTTTAATACCCTGTAAAATCGATTGTGATTAGGCGGAAGTATTACGTTTAATATTGTTTAATAACAATTTATTATCTTATGATTTTATCTTTTTAATCTTACTGCCAACATTTAAAATAGTCAATAACACAATAACAGAATATCTTCTAGTCGAGTCTACTACGACTTTCAATCTATTTATACAACAAAAAAGTCACTCGGATGTGGTTGCCTTCAATTTCCGTCAATTGATTGAAAATTCGCTTGCCAACATGACGTATACACAATCAGCGCACATGAATTTAACATTTTGTCAGCGGCTTAAAATACTTTTCGGTTCATGCCTGGTATTACTCCCACGATTCATGTACGTGTATCCTTCATATACATATTTATGAACTGCGCTTAACTAAATGCCGCCTTTCTTTTTCTTTTTATATACATAGTATACCCTTTCAGTTCACATTTATGAATAATATAAAAAGAACTTTCCTTGTATCTGTTAATTTGTGCGTGCATTATGAAAATTGTTTATGCGCTGTACGTGTCGAGACCTTTTAACGAGTTTTTCCTTCCTTTCCGTGAGATAAAAAGAAGTTAACAGCATGAAATTCAACTTGGTAGAAAAAGATATTTAAATTTGTATCTTAAGATACAATTGAAAAAGGTTAAATACACAAATAAGTACAGCTAATTTTCTAAAGATAAATAATCAACTTATCGATATACCTATCGTTATTTATAATGTTTTAACCACAAGCCAAATTTCTTAATGTATAATTTCATTAGTGTTACTCTTCTTATTAGAGAACAGTTAAATAAAAAAAGAAAAAGTTACAAAATGTTGCAAAGATTTGTAGTAATCGATATATCGATATTGATCAAAGGTTTGCATTAAGTTTTTCAACTTAACTCTTTAAATAAGTTATACGTTCAAGTAACCCTTCACTTATTAACAAATAGTTCTTTGCTACAGTTGCTGTGTTTTGGTGTCCTTTCCCTAAGTATCAAAAAAATTACATTTTCCCCCAACCAAAAACGAACCCCTTTATTTTTTTTTTACCCTTTTCAGTATGCGCGTAAGTATCCAATACAATAATATTTAATATTTCTCTCTTTGAAATTAAGCGTTAATGAGCAAATATTTGTGCATTGTTTTTGTTTGCCCGATTTCCGGTTTTTCGTGTTTCACAAAAAGTAACAAAACAAAAAACCTGAAAATGCGTTTTTAATTGCCATCTCAGTTAAGGTTATGTTTTTTTGGGTTCTTATTTAGTTTGTTTGTTTGTTTGCCTCTCCCGCAAATGAACACAAAACTGATGACCAAGTGCCGTCATTGTTTAGGTTTAGTTAGGTTTTTTTAAGGGGCTGATTCAGTTAAATAATTTATTATATTATTGGGCTTAATGTTCGTCATCATTAAGTGACGACAATCGAAAATTGAGGCTTAAAACTGTTAGCAGAAAGCTTTCAATTGCTCTAACTATCAAATTTCAACAACTCTAAACATTTAATGTAAAGTAAACAATTTTAAATAAACTATTTATTAACATTCAAGAACTCTTTTGAAATTGAGATCACCTCGATTTATAATAATTTACGCTCGTGTGCATTCGAATTAGAATTAATTTGATTGAGAGCAATTGTTCAGTCTTTATTTTGTTGCTGTTGTTGCTGTTTTTATTGTCATAACTGTTTGATTGCCTAATTGAAAAATCAAATTACACAAACAAAGAGAGAAAGAGCAAAAAGAAAATCAACAGACAGAAAAGTTCTCTGTTGCTTTGCCAAAAATGCAAAAACGTTGACTAAGCAAATTTTCTATTTGATTTTCACTTTTGCTATTACTTGGGCTCTTGCCATACGAAACATGTTGGGTTGGTCGGGTTAAGTGCTCGCTAATTTGTATCTCTTGTTGAGTGACGAATTTTATTACATGTGCACATAACACAAATTGAGCATAGTTAATTTATGTTTGATGCGTTAATAATGATGATAATGATGATGATCTTATTACTTAGCTGTTAACGAGTGAAATTTCATAGCTTATGAGTTTGGCACAGCGTCAAGGCCGTTTCAACGAACCTATTCTAGCTTTTTATTGTTGCTTTCTCTTAGCTATTTATGGCTGATATGTCGCAGTTGTAATTGCTATTAGATTATCCCAAATAAGTGACGCTGTTGAATTGCTGCCACGAATTTAATTATAAAAACAAAAAGCTAAGAAACTGCATAGACAAAAGATATAGAAATTCAGCCAAAGAGGGTCTTCTCGATTCTAAGCTACTCTGCTCAGTTACAAATACACTTAAAAATAGTCGAAAAGTTGATTTGTTTCTTAGAACAATTGTTGTTAAATTAACAAAAATATCCTTCAAATATTTTATTTATTTTTATTATTATTCTTATAATATAAATTCGTGTTAAAAATATATTGAGCTTAAACAAAAATAAATAATACAAAATTTATAAATCTTTGATCACATTTGTTGATATATTATTAATATATTACTATCTTTTCCAACTTTAAGTTAAGATATTACCAGCCAAACCAATAAACTCCCTTAGCTGATTTCGTCTTGAAAACAGTGTATGCCACATTTGAAGCAAGCTAATTAACAGTGATTAGCTTTAGGTTAGTTAGTTAAGTATGGGAAATTTGCATTTTACCCGCGCGTGTTGCATAATTTTAGGCGAATTCCGAGAGAGGCTTTTAATTGTTATTGTTGTTGTAGCTGCCGCTGCTTGTTTGTTTGTTTGTTTGTTGTTGTCCTTGATTTATCGAGTGTGGCAGAAGGAGTTTTCTTTTTTTTGTGGGTGAGGAGAGGTTCAGTTATGTTTAGCTTGGTTAACTTTTTTTTAACCATTAATGGAATTTACACGAGCTCTTAACACTTGGGCCAAAAGTTAGCTAAGCTCACAAACAAGTCCAGTATTTTTGGGCAAACAAGTCAAGGCAACAGCAGGCGGCAATATTGTGGCTGCCACAAGACTAAAAATTAAAACAATAAATTAAAGGCCCAAACAAGCAAAAGGGACACAAATTACAGCTAAACATGTATAGAAAAAAAAGAAATATTCCATACTTTTAGGCAATAAAAAGAGGTTTTTTACTTTCACCTTTTGTTGAGCGTCGAAATTCGATTAAGGCAGCCATTTTTAATTAATTCTAAAGAGCTTCACATCAATTTTGTTCATTTTTGAAGCGACCTGCTGAGGTTAAAATTCAATCAGCCACGTTAATGGTCAAGTTTTAGACCAAGTTGTTGTTGTTGGTCAGCATGTTTTATCCCTTTTTACTTTTTGTTAACCTTCATTGCACAATGCTTTGGGCAAATGTTAAATGTAAAAGTTTCTTTCTCATTTCTATTCGGGTTTGTTCTTGTTTTAATTTCTTTCTATGTTTTTTTCTTTTCTGGGTTGATTTTTTTTTTGTTTGCGCTATTTGAATTTATATCGCTTGTGGCGATGTTAAGAACGTTTTCTGTGACTCAAACTTTGTTCGTTTCCTTTTTATTTATTTATTTTTTTGGTTGTTTTGTCCTTCCCCTTGCCTTTGGGGGTTTATTTCGATTTCTTTCAAACGATAACTTCGACGTGGGCCGAACAAAAGCAAATTGAAAAAGTTGAGGTAGTTACGACCCATCAAATGACAAAAAAAAAACAAAAATTCTCCATCGACCCTAATTGCCTTTTTTTTTTTTCGTTGAACGTAAATCAATCGATATTTTACACACATACACGAACGTGTGCATTAATGCTTGGATCTTTTTATTTCCTGCTCATTTTCGTTGTTACTTTAATTTGTTAGCTGCTGTTAAATGCCAGAGGCCTGGCATCAGGCTCAATAAGCCGAAATACGCCAAAGACTTAAGATTTATGGTCCACTGAGAGAGAGAGAGGGAGAGGGAGAGATTTTACTGCTCCCCGCTTTCAATGAGTTGTGCTGTCGAATCGTTTGTTTAAGGATTTAGTTCAACTAGTTGGACGGCCAACAAATTCCTTCTAATAGGCTTATCTGGTCACGTAGTCAGCACATAGCATTAAAACTACTCATTTATGCGAGGGTTTCTCAATGATTACTAAGAAAATATTTTACACTTGCAAAGCTCTGGATAATCTGAACTGAAATAGGTTTGTGAGTTGAATTTTATAAATAATTTTCATTAGTTTCATTCGCTATTTATACTATATTTCCTTTCATAAAAACCACGTAGCGTATGCGTATTATTCAATCATACGCAATGCCGTGCTATTTATTCGGCTAAATGAATAACTTATTATTTGTTAAGCAATCTTTTGTGAGGTTAACCAAACATTATATACATACGCAAACTTCGATTACCACAGCTTATAGAAAGTATTACAGAGCTTCCGGTACTGACGTCCAGTTAAATCTCTCACAAAGCAACGATATTGTATACCTTATTATATAAACGAGCGGTATGTATGTATTTATAATTATATATGTATATATACAATGCTCGTGGCTGACATTTTGGTTTATTTACCAAAGTAGGCACAAACATTTAACACACGTGTGAGTTTCCATCGACTAACTTGGACAAGGCTCTTTTATGTCTTCCTCTCTCTCTCTCCGACTCCTTAACCTTGTTCTCCTTTCTTCACACTCTCTCTCTGTGTGCTGCGGGCACGCACACTTTCCTTAGCTAACAAAACTTTTGCCTTTCGGTTTGGAATTTCATTTGTGTGCCACGTGTTTTGTTTGTTTGTTTCGAGGCGGACTTAGGGATGACTAAGAATGAAGATAAGAATGATTCAATTTTCTATAAGTGTAATCAATGAATTCATCGATTTTCATAAGACTTTTGTGCGGTTTCAACTTGAAATTTATAAAATCTTAAAGTTTTCTTTTGACGAAATGCTATTGGAAAAGGTGTATATAAATTTTTAGGCCATACAAGGAAACATCACTTGACGTTACTTCGTGACACGCACGTTCACGCACATCAGCTGAGTGAATGCGTCACTCAGGCTTTATTCATAATTTAGTAGCCTTTTAGGCGACAATGTGTGCTGGTGTGGTCTGGTTGGGGTGTGTTTATGAACATACTACTTAAATGTTTGCTTATCAGCGACGCAGCTGATTTAACTTTCTGATGAACATTGTGACAGTCGACACAATCACAATCAACGGTGCGTATGCGTAATGCTGGGGCGTATTTGGCAACAACGCGTAACATAACGCGTAATTCGTTTAGCAGTCAAAAAAAAAGTAAATGACAAATTCATCGTCGTGTGGAGCAGCTGAGCGAAATCAGCTTGTTTGCATTTTGATTACATGTGAATAACAACAAACAGAACCCGACGAACGAACTGATGGGGGTTAAGGGAATCAGTTAGATCTCTGTGCAAATGTGACCAGCATGTTTTTGAGTATGTGTACATTTTTATCCACCTGTCTCTGTGGACACAAAATAATATGCTTTCTATGAAGGGAAATTGCATTTTGATTGGCAATGAGATGTTCTCTTTTTGGTCATAAAGCGTGTTGCACATGAAAAAAACACACACACACACACACATATACGAGTCTATATATATATATTTTTATGTTTGTTCTATGCGTTGTTATGCAAAATATACAACGAATTTTAACAACGTTTACATTGTTCTTGTAAAATACTTAAAACGGCGATATTAAAAGGCATAAATCTGAGGACTAGAAACGGATGCCTTTATCCTTCCAGCCAGAAGTCCATAATTTGAGTGTTTGGCTCTTTAAAAATAATCGCGGATCTTAAAAAAACTTTATGCTTCAAGTCACATGCTGCTGCTGCTGCTGCTGCTGCTGCTGCTGTTCACAAATGTCAAGGCTCTAGCGATACGCACAATAAAAGCCGATAAATCCACACGAAAAATCACAGAACTTGAGCACTTTTTTACACGCACACAAAGAGAGCACAGCGGAGTAAGAGGAAGCACACAACGATATCACGCACATGTTATGTATATGTATGTATATATATGTATTGTGAAATGCCTGAAACTGTCAAAATATCCTGGCGACGCATATTTGAATAAACGTCAATGTAATTGACACTTAAAAAGCTAAAACGAACCAAATTTTGGCAAAAAGAAAAAAGGTAACAAACGAATACACAGTTAAAGGGAAATTGTGTGTTAAAGTCTGGGCATTGAGGCGTTGGTTTTTAAGCACAGCTTCTTCCTTGGCCAGGAAGTCACTTACGTGTGTGTGTGCCCCACGTAGGGCGCCACTTACGCACTTATATATATATATATGAGTGTAGGCTGCGCCACAGGCGTCCTCTTTGCTTCTTTTCTTACGCAATTGTAAGCAAAATATTGTATTTAGATTTCATAAATATTCTTTAAAGGTAAAGAACAACAACATCAGCATTAGCATCAGCATCAGCATTTGTTTCTGCCACAATTTGCGTGAGCGGAAAAAAAAATGCGAGCATATTTTTAGGCGTCGTCCAACTCTCGAATACATTTTGTGTTTATAAATAAAATTAACCAAAAAAAGTTTTTTGGGTCAAATTTTGTAGCTGCAGGCGCTAAGTTCGTTTAATTCGAACAATTTTCCTTAACATTTTCATAGGGGTCAATAAACAAATCAGTTTTAACCTGCTCCTTTCCCCTCGCATAGAAAGCAAATGATATTTGTTTGTTCGCTCAGCGCTTTTATGACGTCTCAATTTGGAATAAGGAACAATAACAACATCGAACACTAAATCATATGTTTTGTTGCCTACCAAATATTGCGTCGCACATTTTAGGCATTTTTTCTGTATTACAACAGCTCACGCTCTTGCTCCCACTCTCATTTACACTAACACTCTTACGCTCCCACGCTCACTCTCACGTAGCACTCTTGTTCGCTCTCTTGGAGGCACAGCGAAGTCGTTGACTGCTGAAAGTGAAAGTCTTGCGCTCATTTTTCTACGCCGTTTGCACAGCCTAAACAGCCTGTGCAGCGTCGGGCATTACATAATACACACAACACCCAACGAAAGTGAGAGCTGAACAAATACAAAAAAAAAAAAAACATTCGAGTTCAAGGTCTTGCATAGGCCGCATGCTCTGCCAGCCGCTCTCTTTTGTGCACGCTCTCCATTTACTTTTTTGTGTGCTCGTTGAGCCTAAAAGTAGGCTTGAGCGTCATTTTGAGTGAAATACATGTTTTTTTTCTTGTTCGCTGCCCGGGCTAACAAATTTTTGTTTGTATCAGCACTGCAGCCGAACAGCTGTGCGCTCTGTTTGTGTGTATGCGTGCACGCACACCTGTGTGTGTGACGTCTTTTGCAGCTGTGAATGACACGAGAGAGTGAGGGAGGCTTTTGGCAGCGAAAGGAAGCATTCGGTACGTGTACGCATTACTGTTATTTTATGTAAGCGATTGCAGTTATCTTTTCTTGACTTTTACGCTGCCCACTTCCTCTTGCTCTTGCACCATTAGCAATATTACGTCGATTTCTGTTTTAGGACGGAAGCAAGTTTCAGCAGTTTCCTTTCCCGTTCATTTCGTATTTTTGCTTGTTGTGTAGGATTTTTCAATGTGTCTTCAGGTTTGTGTTTTTTTTTTGGATTTTCTGTGCCCAATTTTTATTTTGCACACAGTTCTACGCACTTATCCCTTTTTTCTTTTTTGTTGTTCGTTAGTTTACTTTTGTTTCTTTTTCTCCTTGTTTGTCTTATCGCTTGAAAACATTTGGCATTGTTGGTCGTTGTGTGGTGGGGGGTGGCAAAAGTTTTCTGGCGTAATTGCAAAATTACGCAAGACAACAACAGCAGGCTAAGCAGGATACCCGTTATTTCGGCTCCGAAATTGCTTGCTTCTTCGTTTTATTCACAACAAGTTATTAAAATGAATATGTGCGTGGCTCCGTTCCGACTATGTGTTTCCGTTTTCGGGGTGGTAGCTACGGGTAAAAAACAGAAATTCAAGAAAACACGCTAGCTAGACATAATACTAAAGTTTTTTTTGTGTTTGTTCTTGAAGGCTCTATAACAAGTATATCTAGAACGAATTAAGTAATTGAAACTTTTTGTTGGATTGTTTTCGAATTCTTTCTAGTCATATATAATATTGAGAAATTCTTTTTAAAGTTTACAACTTTTAGGAAATCTGCATTTATATTGAAGAATATGTTTTTGTTTGTCAGATTTTCTAGATGCTTTATTTGAATAACACCAAAAATAAATAACTTAAAATGTGATTAAGAAAAAAGTATTATTATTTTATTAGAGGATTAAATAATTTAATATAATTGATTAATAGTTTGGTTTTTTTGTATTTAATAAATCACAGACAGAAACTGAATTCAAGCAGTTACAATAAATTCAACAAATTCCCTTCAATTAAATTGTTTGATTTGTGTGTTAGAAAATTAAAAAATTCCTTCGTGAGCTGGAGCAATGCCAAGGTCTTAAGAACTGTGTAAAATGTATTAAAACAAAAAAAATGTTGCTTAAAAAAAATATAAATAAATTTCATACGATTAAGCTCTTAGAATCAGGCGACAAACCGCGAGCATAGAAAATTTCAACGCATAAATCTTGGCAACACATTATTTAGTTTTTCTAATCGTTTTCTTTTTTTTTTCTCTTTGTCATGTTTTTGTTTTGTGTGTGTGTTTTCGCTTGCAATATGTGACAAAGAAAGGCCCACGCCATTTTTATTTTCATTCTCGTTTCCATTGACATTTTCTATTCTATATATTTTTACTTTTCATTAGAATTGTTTGTTGTTTATTTCACCAGACCACTTGCTTTCACTTCAATTCAATAAAACTTGTTTACACAAAATCATAAAGCTTAAGAAATTAAGCGAAAACTTGTCTGAGGTTTATTTTTGAATTTATTATGGATACCCTATAGAGAAGAAATTTTAAAATGGTTTAGTTTCCTAGTTTCTTATTAGATTGCACTGCAGAGCAAATATATCGATAAATGTCGATAAAAATCGATAAATATCGATAATTCATATTTTGTTATATTTTAAGTAAATAGTTGTATTCGTGTCTTTTTGGAAAACTTTTATAGCAAATATATCGATAAATATCGAAAAAATCGATAATTATCGATATTTTATGTTTTTGTTTGTTATATTTTAAGTAAATAGTTGTATTCGTGTCATTTTGGAAAACTTTTAAGCTCATAATTTTCACAAAGGGTATTTATAGAGTCGAACCGAACCCAAAGGTCCCTACTATATAATCGAATTTGTTGTGTCTAAGTCACATGCATTTTGTCAACGTATATATATACATATATGTGGATTGATTTTATTAGTTATGTTATTGTTTTTGTTCGCAAAAGATAAAAATGAATCTCAAGCAGAGCGAGGTGAAGAGGAACATATATACATATATATACATATAAGTAATAGCTATGGGAAGAGTCAGTCGCGCGTGTCGCATAAAATCAAAATTTTCCAGCCATATGACCGAAACAAAAAAATAATGTGACACAAAGTCACATGTAGCCAAAAAAAAAATACAAAAATCAAATACAACAACAACAACGTTAAGCACGTGGGCCAATTTTGAGCAATCTTTGTTGAATTGTGTGGGCGTTAGATAGTTTTTTTTTTCTCTCAGAAAATGAACAAATGACCGCAGCTGGTGCAGATGATGATACTTAAAGACATAGACACACAACTTTCTAATGGAGCACATGGTATTGAGTGACTTGCAAGGCGACCCAAAAAAAAAGAAAAACCAAATCAACAATCAGAGGACAAACAAACAAATCACAACATGTGTTGTGTCCTTAACAGGACCTTATAGGAATGGATCTTTGTTCCACTTGTTATCATTTGGAGTAATTTTCTTTCTTCTCTTTCTTTTCTCCACGTTTTATTTATTAAAGGCAAAATATGTTATTATACATTGGGACGGATGAAAAACTTTCCGGATCCATAACTATGTCAAAACTGAACCGATTTTCATAAGAAAAGATTTTTAATCTATGGCTTGATCTCAATAATAATTCTGCATTCATAGAAATCATGGAAACGAGTTTTTTCTGGAAATTCATGTATAAATTCCTGACTCTCAAATTACACATGCCTAACTTTCCAATCCCATAACATATTCAATACTGAGCCGATTTTCAAAAGGAAAGAAGTTATATTAGTGGATAGATTTAAATTATAATACTGCATTCATAGTTAGAATTGTTTTATTTCCTTAATATAATTTATGTACAAATTCCTGAACCCAAAAGTTACACATTGGGAAGGTTGCAAAACTTTCCAAACCCATAACGTGTTCAATACTGAACCGATTTTCCAAACAAAAGTTATTTTAGTCATGGCCAGATCTCAATAATAATACTACAATTATAGTAGGAAACGAAATTTGTTCTGAAAGTTCTTGTACAAAAATTCCTAAACCCAAAACTTACACATTGGGAAGGATGCAATATTTTTTTGAATCCATAACTTTGTCAAAATTGAACCGATTTTCAAAACAAAGGGTGCTTTAGTCCTGGCTTGATCTGAATAATAATACTGCATTAAAAGGTGGAGTCGAGGTTTTCTCATAACTCAAAATTATTTAGCTTTTTTTTTCGTTTCTTCACACGTGTCAGGGTTTTGAAGAAGAGCACGCATTGTTTTGTCACTAGTTTTATAGTCGAGCTATTAAAAAAAGGCCGCATAAAAAAAAGGTTCTTAAAAATTTGTTTCTATACTTTTAATTCACTTGATATTAATTTGCACTCATTAAACGTGATCATAAAATTGCGTGTCAATACGCCCATAAGTAGACTATAAAATTGCCAAGGCTACCAAAAAAAGTTCAAAACTGTCTCGCTGTCTTATTTGACTGGCGCTTTAACAAAAGATGGCTTAAATGATAAGTCATTGAAGCAGCCAATTCGCTTTTGGTTAACAACAACAACACACACACAAACACACGCACAGTTTGTGCCACACCCAAAAATTTGCGGCAACGTATAAAATAGGTTTTTGGTTATTGCGTGCCGCTGGCTCATTATTTGAGGGTTACTTTTCGATGGATGTTGTTATTGTTGTTGTGGTTGTTGTTTTAGCTGGTTTTTGCTTGTGCAAATATATATATAGTATATATATAATATTAATACACAATTTCGGGCACGAAATGAAAACCAAACAATAAACCAACTAACTAACTGTCTGTCTTTCCTTTGATGACTTTCTTCCTTTTTCAAGTTGGTTGACGGTTTCTAAAGGAGGTGAGGTGAGGGGTTAGAGTATTTTCGATAGCCGCAATAATGATGACGTTCATTTCCTGCACTTTTGTGTTTCAATTGTTACATTTACAGCTATTTCTTATTTGGCCTTTCCATTTGTTTATTATTAATATATTTAAGTACTTGGCATTAGCAACATCCATCAATCATTAAACACGAACTGACACAAACATTTTTTTTTATTCTAAAATGTAAGTGACACATTTTTTTGTTGTTGCGTGTCTTTTATTTTTGTTGTTGTTGTAGCTGCTGCTGATGTAGACAAGCTTGTTATTTTAATTAAGCGTTTCATTATGATACTAATTTGTCAAATTTTTGACTATTTTTTTTTTTTTTGTTTCTGTAAAGAAATGAGATAATAATAATAAAGCCAATTATTATAAATTTACTTTGTTGGCTTTTTACTCTCTGTCACTCAAATCATTAAAATTAATGTGAACCATATTAATCTTTCGGCTACAACTTTTGTATACACTGCGATTGGTTTATCAGCCAACATTGAAGGAAGATTTAGTTAAATATTCAAATCCGTAAGAAAAATGTATGGAAAAGTCTTTTTTTTTCTTTAACAACACATTTTTTAAAATTATTTAAAAAAATTTTTTTTTCTTTTAATATTTTTAAAATTTTTTTTTTGATCTTTATTGATTTTTTTATTTAATTTTTTACCTAAAAAATATTGTTTTTCAATATGAACATATTTTAATTATTAATTTTTTTTAAAACTAATTTAAAAGTATTGTTTTTTAAAGCTCATTACACTCTCCAACTGATTACAGGGTATAACCACGTTCAAACTTAAATATTTGATGAGTCGATCTTATGATAATATTATTAACATCAGAGACCCAAGTGACTTTAATGAGAAGCTTAACAAAATGATTTATAAAGTACTTGAAATAAAAGCAAAGCAAATCCATTCTTCAAATAGAGAGCTTTTAGAGATACTCATTTGATATCAATCAATCTTGCATCCTTAATTTCCTTACCGGTTGTGTACCGTTTTTTTTCTTTCGTTCTTCTTCTTTGCTTTGTGCTCCGTTTTGGTTTGACATCAATCGAATTATAACGAGCGACACCTGTTTGTGGACGAAAAAGAGAAAGAGAAAAACACTTTGCAGCTATTTGATATGTGGCTTCTGGCTTTTTGATCGGGTCATTTATCATCCGAGGCGTCAAATTAAGTGTGATGCTCATGTTGAGATATACAATATCTAAACATAAATAACTTGTGGATACCAAAAGTCCTGTCTGTTCAGCATCACACATCACAAAAAGAAAAAAAAACAAACCAAACAAAACAGCTACTGTTGAAGCGAACAAGAAAGTGGTATTTTTACACACATATGTACATACATACTTACATGCATGCCAATACACGTTTTGCCTGCTGCCAGCCTCTCAAGCCTGTGACCAAGAACAAAAACAACGATAGAACGAAACTCTCTGTTATATGAGAGAGTACGAAGACTCAATATCTCATCGTCTGTTCTTCGTGTTGTTGTTGTTGTTTACGCTGTTTTGTCTTTGTTTTGTTTGACGCTTCTATTGTTGAGAAACTTGATTTTTGGGCGACGCTTAATATTTGTATACCCTACAGTGTGTATGAAAGTCAGGTGCAAACGGATCACTCATCATTGGAACATTAATTTCGAATCACGCTTGATTAATTTGGCAAACAAGCGAAAAATTATATGTTGCAAAAAATTTATGTTAATGCCATAAAAGTAAGCAAAAAGTTATCTGCTTTTAATAGGTTTTTATCTGGCATAATATTTTTAATATTCTAAGATCAAATGAAGACCCCTACAGGGTATCTCGCAATTCGAGTTGCTTGTTAGATTTCACATACAGATGTTCTGAAATTTTTCCAGTCTTTCCTGCGCCTTTGCTTTGCTTATCACAATTTGCACTGCATGCACACACTCATACTTATACACACTTAGGCGTGTGTCTGTGCTTTTGCCAAATCTGTGGCGCTGCTTTTTCTTTTTTTTCGCCAAGTGAAAACCAGTTCCAGCACAGACATCACCAACAACAGCAGCAAAAACAACAACAACAAAAGCAGCCGCAGCAGCAGATGCCGGCCGGCACACATTTTGGTTATTCAGGTCTGTCAGCCGATCAGACGATCAAACCAAACGAACGTCTGTTTTTTTTTGCGCTCTTTAAGTTGTTGCGCTCTTGAGTTCTTTTTACTCTCGCACGCTCACCTTGTATGTTGATTCAGTTGCAGCAGATTTTAATTGAAGTTGGTGGGTATTTTAGTTAGTTGGCGCTGAACCCCGCACGTATACCAAAGCAGAGAGAAGTTCGCTGCTTGCTGCGTGCTGCTTTTTCTGTTGAATTTCGGTATTACGTTTTACAGCTGGGTCAGCTTTGGGTCCGTTTGTTACCAGGCGTGTGTATGTATGAATGTATGTAGGTAGCTATGGCATTTGTTTGGTGACGTGATTTTTGTAGCGTTTACCACCATCGCTATGAATCGACGCAAGCATTTCGCAAATTATTTGGCAAATTACAAAAACAATGCGACGCAATTGTAAGCGGAACTTGTGAAATGTGTGTGTGTGTGTGTTTTTTTCACCACCAGCAACCACTTAGATGCAAGTCTAAGTTACAGCGAGGTGTGGTGAAGAGAGCGTGTATCGGAAGATAGAGAGAGAGACAAGCAAGCACTTATACAGTTATTTGATTTATTTGCCCACTGCGCAAATTGTTTACTAATTCACAATTGCATTCGGCTCTCAATATGTGCTGCCCATGTGGGCGAATTGCCTGCGGCATAGTGCTGCCCATAAATGGTAGTTTTATTTGGATCTCAAATAGGTTGGGCCCCCAATGCAATTACACAACGTAATAATTTAACAACTTAGTCACATGAGTTAATTTTTATTTGTTTTGCCTCCATTACTTTTTTCCATTTAAAAATTAGTCAGTTTATAATTTATCGTTGTTTTAGTTATGGGTATATATATATATATAGTTTTTCTATGGAATATGTTTCACATTATGCTCAGATATTGAGCTCTTGTTCAAGCTATTTTTGCTTTTCACGTTTCCAACTAACACCAATCTTTAAATTTATGTCTTAAAAAACGTCTTTTAATTGATCAGTTTAAGTTAATATTCCTGAAATGTTATTGAAAAAATCTTTTGTAAGGTCTCTAAAAGATACGATATAATTTTTCTATTTGTTTTGTTGCTTTTTTAAAGCCATACTAAATGTTATTTTTAGCTCAAGTGCAAACAATTATTAAGTTAACTTTGATTTGTTTACCATTTAGCTTGATATCTTTTATAACACTCTCTTTGTTTGGCATACAAATAGATAACGTTTAGTCAGTTATTGTTGTTGTTGCTGGTATTTATCATCATCATTGTTGTTGTTGACAATGTGTTGAATTACTTTTTTCTTGACTGCTTAACTAAATATATTAATGTGGTTGTTTTTTTTTTTGGGGGCTCGTCACTTCGGCATAAAGCTGACGCTGCATGATGTGGCAAAAAAAAAAAAACGAAGAAAAAAAGTGATTTGTGAAGTGTCGAGAGGGGAAAGGGGAGGAGAGGAGTGAGTTGTGTGATTATTATGATTATTTTAAACATATACAATCACAATCGTACTTAGAATCAAGCCAACACCAACCACACACAAATGTACTTTATTTATAGTATATATTGCTTGTTTTTATCAACGCGTTCATTTTATTATACTACAAAAGAACTTTCGTACAAGAAAATGATTTAAAGAGAAGTTTTCTTAATAACGAAATCATTTCATTCGATTCGTCTTATGGAAGTTCGACTGTGTTTCCTATTTTGATTCTTATCTGGTTCATATTTTTGTATAAAATATCTTTTAACTTGACTTTTCGATACATTTTTGTGCAAGCTTTCAAGTTAATGGAAGTCGGACAATTGATTTGCATTGTCTAGAAAAATGCGTTAAGTGAATTGCAGCCGACTTTTGGAAAGTGTCTTTTCACACCCTGAACACATTGGAATTGGGTAAAAAGGGTATAATGGCTTTGTGCAAAAGTATGTAACAAGCAGAAGCAAACATCTCCGATCCTAGATCTAGAGACTTTAGATTTGGAACAAAGCTCGCCTTGGCAGTACAAGTGTGAGTAAGTATTTTCGATAACTCTTTCCGTTTTCGATTTACACATGTGATCGATAAAAAAAAAATCTTGAGTTTGGAAAACTTTGAGACGGCTTTTGATACATTAGACAAAATAATGAAAATATGTGACATTTTCATTTAAATAATTAGTAGAGAAACACCGGAGATATGCAATACAGAAAACACGTACACACACATACTTGCAAGCACTCACCGTACGCATAAAGTATAGGATTGAGGGTATCGTCTAGTCGGGATTTCTCGACTAGAGCCTTCTTACTTTTTAATTTTCTAGTGAAAGATGTTGCTGTCTTCCTGCAGTTGTTCCAAAAATAAACCAGAGACACGAGAATTTTGTGGTTTGTCTCTGTTCAAAATTCCAGATGATGCTCCGAGATATATATATTTATATTGTCTTTAACTTTTCTCTTGTTTTTTGTGCTTTTTTTGGCACAGTTTTTATTTATTTTGATCGCATTTAGGGTATAATAATATAACTTTTGATGCTTTTGCTCAATTGTTTGTGCTAAGATTTTTCTTAATGATAATATTAATATATATTATTTTAATATTTATTTTGCTTGCTCAATGTTTTTTTTCTTTCTACTTATTTGTTCTCACTGATTGTTCTTTTAATATACATTTATTAACTTTTATTTTAAATGCAACTTTTGCAAATTTTTTTTTTTTAAACCATAAATCTTGGAATTTATTTTATCAAAAATCTTTTTGTTTATCTTTTTGCATTTTTGTTGTCTGCTTTGCTTAATAAACCGTATTTATTATTGTCTCTGCCTTTGCGAAATTATTTCAAGTTTATTTGAGTGGTATTTTTTTTTTTCATTATTTATTTTGTTGTTTATTTTTCTTCATTGGCTGCATTTTGAAACAATTTTAGTTATATTTTTTGCACATTTTGCTTGACAATTTTGTTCGTTTTCTTTTATTTTTCCACACATTTTTCATCAATTTCAAATTCGTTTTACTAACTGGAAACCTTTTTTAGTGCAGGATTGTGAAACTTTCATCAGTCGTTACGTAAATTTGTTCAGCCTGTTGAAATTGCAGTGGAAAGTGGAAAGTGAAAAGTGAAAAGTGCGCACACGTAGGCACACACACACACACACACACTCATACACTCATACACATTGGCAGTTTATTAGATTTTCAAGGCAGCCCATCAAATGCTTCAAATGCTTCTCATTTCTTTGCCCTTAAGGCAACGGCTCACACACGTATCTCTTTGTGTGTGTGTGTGTGTGTGTGGGCTATTTCGTAGACCCAGATGAAATTTTCCGTCAATTTAATGAAATACAGTGATAACTGGATTGGGAGAAATACTTGGAAAAAGAATTATAATTTTTTTTTAAATTAGAAATTTGATGAAAAGCAAATTTTCTTAGAAAAAAAAAACACTTAAATATATAAATTTTTTACATTTAAAGTTCAAATATTATTATTATCACACTATTTATTTGTAGAAATTTTCAATTTCAAATAAAATACTTATAAATTATACTAAGAAAAGCTACCAAAAATGCTAATCAATTTCTTGATCAATTTATTGAGCCCCGAAAAAAATCTAGAAAATTCCTAATATATTTTCGAATCTTAAGCAAAGATTAAAATATATATAAATTATATATTCCTTCAATGTTTACCAAACTAAAAGAAATATATTATGTCAAGTGATGTCAAAAACTGTTATAATTCAGTATTTCTCTCACGCATTCTAGCTCTGGACTCTTCTATTGAGAGTCTGTACATGAAGTGGGTGTTTGTGTGTGTGTGTGCATGTGTAATGCTTCTGGCGGTATGAGTGTGTGCGAGCGTGCGTGCATGTGTGTCCTTTGTATAGGCACAACACGCAATGTTTTTAGTTTTATGGCGAAATTAGTTTCCGCAGCTTCGCGTTGTGAAATATTCTTCTTACACACACACGCAAAATAACACACATTCACACTCAAATCATCAATGTTATTTACAGTATATAATATTTTGGTATTTTTATGTTGATTTGTATTTATGCTTTTTATTTGTAAATTTTTCAACATTTAACGACTTTATTTTGTTGCATAGTTTTTGGCGTTGACACAACAACAAAACAAAAAAATACTTTCCAGCAAGAAAAACAACTAAAAAACAACAAGTGTTGATTGCTGAGTTTTGTTGCCATCGTCTTATCACGTTATCAGGCGACGTTGCATAGTTCAGGTTTACAGTTAGATTAGGCCCATATTAAAAACAAACATAATTGTTGTAGTCATGTAGATGTTTGCATGTTCAGTCGGTCAACTTTATCGCCAGGTTTAACATTTTGTTTTTGTTTTTTTGTTTTGCCCAAAAACAGCGAACAATTAGCGCAAAGCTCTCAATTGCTGAAGCATGCAAATTGAGCAGCAGCATCTCAGCTGCAGCGCTTACAACAATAACCACACATTTGTGTTTGACATGAAAACAATAATAAAAGAGCGAGTATCTAACACATTTGTGTTTGGCATTTAAGAAACGAGCTGAAAAGCAAATAAGCAAAATAAAAAAAAACAAGAAATGGCAAAACCATTTTGCGCTCAATTGATAAATAACTCAAGCTGATAGCGTATATAAAATGCCACTCAATGGCATTGCGTCGGCGCTGTTGTTGTTCTTGCTCGCTCTTTTGAAGCAGTTTTTTTGTTTTTGCACCACTCAGAACAAAACAGCGCCGCTGTGCGCTCTCTCACCGGCGCAGGCCGTCGACAGCGCGGCTACAGCAGCAGTAGCGGCAGCAGCAGCAGCAGCAGCAGCAGCAGCTAGCTAGCTACTACAAGCTTTCAGCTGCGCTGGCATTCCCACTCATTCGTCTCTGGTACGTTGTCGTTTGTGCAGGCAATCAGCGCTGTTCGGCGCTCGAGAGTTTTTCGGTGTGCACTTCTAAACTTAAATCTTAATACAACTGAATCTGGACTCGGCAAAACACTTTTGCCAACAATAAGCAAACTACAATAAACCCTTTTTGTAACTTGACTTAAACTACGACGTCTTAAATTTCCAAAAAAATCCTGAGAAATGTTTCTGTTTCTGTTTCTTCGTTAAACTTCATCAACTTGTGCAGAATTTGAATATCAAAAGCAAAAGCAATAAGTAAATAAAGTCCGAAATTCGAAACTTTCGCTAATTTCTTCTAATGTAAATAATAAAAAACTATAAACGATTGCATTTCCGTCGCCCGCATAAATAAATCAACTTTAAACTGATAATAAACAAATACTCAAATGTGTTATATATATTAAAGAAGGTAAAAATTAAGATACCAAAAAAGATAATTATATAAAATTGGATAAAAGAAATAAAAGATTTTTCAGTTCTTGTGTTGCTAACGTGAAAATAAAAGTTTTTATGTTTTTTAAGAAAGAAAAAAAAAAAAAAAATTTAATCAAGAATCAAAAAAATTCCACATGCTTAAAGCTGATGGAAAAAATTCAAAAAAAAAAATATAAATATATTTGACAAAAATAAACTTTTATTATGCGTGGATTTGACAAACACATACACATACACACTTACTATATATATAAATATATATATATATATATATATATATATGCATGCGTGTGTATTTATATATATATTTTGATGGGTGTGTGTGTTTGTGTGTGTCAGAAAGATTATCAAAAATATAAATATTAAACATTAAAAACAAGAAAAAACTGAAAAATGAACTGTTTTTTGATGTTCCCTTCGTATAAAAAGTGCGCACGTTTGTTACACGCGGCAGCGAAAGCGAAAAATAATAATAACAATAACAACATCAGCCGATCGTACATAAAACCAATGCATATGACTTAATATACAATTATAAATGTCAAGCTAAATGAAAAAAAATATAAAAATAAAAGTTTTACACAACACTCGCACCTAACCTACAAACTGAATGCTGCTGTTTCGCTGCTGCAGCGTCAGTTGCAAGCGCAAAAAAAAAAACCAACATCAACAAGAACAAAATAAAAAAAGCAAAAATTTATTGCAATCTGCGTTTTAGTTGTCGTCGCAACGTTGACGCTGCTGACGACTGAACGAGCGACCCCCACATCGCAAACGCACGATCTGTCTACCTCGACGCTGCCCACTCTCTCTCGTACACACACACAAACACACACTCTCTCTCTCTCTGTCTACTGCTCGCTCTCTATCTGCACCAACGACAGTTGCTCTCTGAGTGAGGCCCCCAGTGCAAAAAGCGGTGTTGTTTCATTTTGTTTCGCATTTATTTGATTTATTTTGGCTATTTGGCATTTCGTTTTATTTTATTCTTTACGTTTTTTTTTTTGGTTTGCTGCAATTTGCATTTGCATTTCGCGCATTACATAAAAATCGCTGAGCGAGTTTAATTTGTTGATGAAAACTAATTGAATGGCAGCTTAATTAGCAACTGCATTGACTTATGAATAGGCAGACAAAACATAACTAAAAGTGCATACATAAATGTTTATGTATATGTGCGTGTGTGTGCATATAGAGCCGCCCACGCATAGAATGATTACACAACTGTTTGTTTGACAATATTGCCAACATGCGCGTGTCTTTTTTTTGTTCTTGTCCGTCCGTTGTTGATAGTCTTCTTAATTCAGCTTCTACTTTTTGCCTATTGTTGCTTTTTATTTTCATTCAATTTAATACACATTCGCCTTTTATGTGTGCTCGCACACACATCTAAAAAACCCACACCCATGCACTCACGCATTCAAACCCAAGCAAAAAAAATAAAAATGTTTCGTCAAAAGCAATTACTGCTATTTTACGTTGAGTTGAGTTTCACATGATGCTGCTGCTCCGTTATTGCTCTGCAATTGAAATCAAGAGCAGCAGCAGCTCGGGCTTTAGGCAGCAGAATTCATTTGTTTTATTCCGTTTTGTTCTTGGGAGGCTCTCACATCGCTGCTCCCTCTCTCTTTCACTTTTTCTTGTGATTGTCTCCTTGTGTATCTCAGCGCTGTTTGTGTGCTGTGCTTTATTTATTTGACTCAGTTTGTTTGTTACACAATAAAAATTGTTGCTTAAATTTAGCTTACAGTTGATTCAACTTTATCATTCAAACAAACATTCACACGTTTTTATTTATTTTAACATATGTTTATTTAAAGTGTGTAATTTTTAATTATGCATTTAAAGTTGGCGTAACCAATTGACATTTTATTTTGCAAGTGCACTTTTGAGTAATTTGTGTAACGAGTTTGTAGTCTAATTTTTTACGGCTATTTACACTTCGCTCTCATCTTGTTTACTTGCGGTCTTGCACTCCCACCTCATTTTCCTTTCACACACACCGCGCTCTGATCTGCATAAATCATTTGTGCACACGAGCACGAAAGTGTGCCGCTGAGTGCTTCACGACGTAAGAGTGCATATTTATTTGTGTGTGCAAGACAGAGAGCGACCGATTTGAGAACGCACTCACATCACGCGATCAATGTTATACACACACACACCTTCTCGACTTTGACTTAGCTGGCGAGTTACACTGAGTTCAAGAGTTGAAGCTGTCTCTGTCTGTTTCACGCTCTGTTAAAATCAAGTTAAGCTGGCGCTTTCGTCACAGCTTTCACGTGACATTAGCAAAGCTTCAGTGAAAAGCTCAAAGGGTTGACAAGCGTCGCTTTAGATTAATTGATACTTAGATGTAGGTGCAAGCATTTTATTGTTCTTTTGATGTTTTTTGGCAATTTAATTAGAGAATGATGTAATAAGCTTAATTTGCGTTTTAAACGCTGCGTTGCGGCTTAAACTGGCTGCAGCCGGCAAAAGAAAAAGCACAAAACGAACACACACACAAACAAAAAGATGAAGCAATTATTTAAGTGTGTTCTGCTTGTTCGGTTTGGTTCATTTTGTTTTTTTTAATAATTTTTTTTTTTTTTTTTTGTTTTTGTGTAACCTATTGTGACAAAAGCTTTTGTCCATTGATTGCCTTCCGGCTTGTCATTCTCGCTGTCTGTCTCTCTCTCTCTCCCGATCTGTGTTTGTGTGTGTGTGTGTGTCGCAGGTGGGTTGCTGCGACTGCTACATCATACGCTTTTTTTTGCTTCCTACAAGAACAACACTGTTAGGGCTTTTTAAACTTTTCCGTTGTCAACAACCCCAGTTTGACATTGAATTTTGTATTTACTATCTCAGTAGGGCAGAACCTTCCTTCCAACCGGAATCTTAAGTGTCGCGTGGAGCGATAGAAAGAAAAATAACAAAACGTTTCGAGAATATCTGCGTCATGTTACTTGATATTTATTTCACCACAGACAGACGAGCCCCCAAAAAGTTCTAACAACAACAATAAAAGTGTTTGATATTCACATTGAATTATAAATCATATTTCTAATGCAAACATTTACAGTGCTTACTCGCTAATTAGAAACGATTTATCACATTGATGATTCGTTTATATATTTTTATATGGTTTTAAAAATGTAATAACAAAAAAATATTCTTCAATTTTTTTTTATATACTAGAAAAACAAAAAATATATTTTTATCCCAATATTTTCAAATTTAAATTTTTAACAATTATCAGAAGATTTAATATTAATTTCCACAATTAAATCTTTTTTTTTGTATAATTTATTGAGCAGAAATCCTTTTTTACAATTAAAATTCCAAACTGAAGTCATTTAAAAATATTTCTTCTTCAATTTCTTAGCGATAACTGTATACATTTTGCTAGCCTTTGCTATCTTCAAGTATCACACATTATGCGTGTGGTACGATTGTTTATCCGACATCAGCCGACATCCGACGATAGATGATGATTGGGGTATACCATACAAACAATACATACATACCATAGTGTTTACACGACAACTCCACGATCGTTTCACGTGCTACGAACTTAAAGCTCATTCACTTCGTGCATGCACACAAAACAACAGCTGAGCGAGAAATTGCTTTGAGTTGAGTTGAGTTGGTCGCTTGTAATACCGTTATCTATCGTATCAATTCTTGATAGGCAAGGCAAGGCAGCAATTGACGAGAAAACACTCGAAAACACAATGAATTCCATGCTGCCAAACAGCTTCTAGTCACGGGCGCAACTTATGCTAAATGAGTGGAAAACTTCTGTAGACGTTGGACATGTTTTTTTTTTATGAACTCCTATATGGCTTATCAATATATAGCTAGCTGTGCGACGAAAACAAAAAAAAATATATATATTTTTAATTCGTTGCCAGACACGATCAGTCAGACACACCCACAAAATGCCGGCTTATCGCTGTCAATGTCGACATTTTGTCTTGCCCTGGATATTGATAAGGTAGACAAAAAAACTGGTACGGAAGGGAGTTAAAGGGGTAAAAGGTTTAGAAGCATGGCAATTTTCCTTCCAATCGACAAAACACATTTAAAATATTCAGACTCGTTAATGGCATACATATATATATAGCTATAATTACAAATAATTACTAACAATTTTGCTTGCAATGAAAAAAACTTTAAATACTTGAAAATGTTACGAAATATATCGCGCGGCATTTACTTTCGGTCTGTGGTGTAACAAACGAGTGCAAAAAAATAACGAGAGAATAAAAGATAAAAAAAAAAATCCAACTTTATGATAATTATCATTACGAAAACGCGTTTTGTGCATCCCAAAACTTTTTGCAGTAATCTTGAGAACAAACATGAGATTTATTCACTTGCGCAACAAACGGCGGCAAGTGAGCAACAACACCAGGAAACTAATAACAACAACAAGAACATCGATAACATCGACAACACTGAAACAGCAACTGTTGCCGATCCAACACCAATATCAACAGCAACAAAAGAAACAACAACATCTTTAGATTTAGTGGAAAAACCCAAAGTTATTGAGACTGCAAACGAAACAACAACAATAATAGCAACAACAACAACAACTTCAACTGCTGCTGCAATTAATCAAACACCAGCAACAACTCAAACACCAACAACAACAAACATCACAACAAACTCAATTTTAGATATACAAGAACAACAACAATTGCAAACGGAACTGCTTATCAAACGTGAAAATAATTCAACCGGACCGCGTACCATCACAGCACAGCTTCTAACCAATAGCAACAGCAATAAGTTGCCGCGTCTCGAAGAGAAACGTCCCAAATCGGTGACAGCCTCGTTAATACGCATCACGCCGCAAGCAGCGCCACCTGTTGTTGTCAAAAGAATTGCACTTGCTGCTGCACCAACAACAGCAACAGCAACACCAATATCATCAATATCACCAATACCATTGCAGTTGCAAGCGTTGCCACCAACAACAACAGCAACGGCTGCAATACTCTCGTCAAGCAATCAGCAACAGCAACTGCAACAACAGCAACAGCAACAATCGCAACAACAAAACCAAGATATGAATAAAGGATTCTTATCATTTGCTGACGATGGCCGAGGTCTAACAAGTAAGTACAGCACAACTACACCCAAACACCCCAACACCCCTTACCTTGCATCTTACATGCCCCCCCCCCACACACACACACAGTACTGATTACAGCCTGCCTTACGCAAGTTGATAACCCAAAAGGTGTGCAAAACTAAGATAACTTTATGTGCAGTGCATTCAATTCAACTGATAAGCACGTCAGCTAAGAGTGCAGCTAAATATTATAAAACAATATGAACGCGGTACTCAGTTGCTGAGTGAATAAAAGGTGCACAGGTTCAAATCATAGGTAAAGATAGTTCGGTCAGTGATTTGTTTCGATTTTGCATCGAATAACTTGAAATGTGTATATCACAATCATATGATATGATGAAGTTATATATATGTATAGACAGCGTTGCCAGATTCAATTTAATGTAACATATTCACCAGTTAGTTGCCAGATATTTAAGTATGTTGTGATAAGGTTCAAATCATGGGTAAAGATAGTTCGGTCAGTGATTTGTTTCGATTTTGCTTCGAGTAACTTGAATATTATTTATCATATGATATGATGAAGATATAAAAATGTAACTAAAGAAATATTTCAACTATTGCATTCCCTAAGCTACTGTAGACAACGTTGCCAGCTTCAATTTAATGTAACATACTCACCAGATAGTTGCCAGATATTTAAAAGTATGTTCTGAAATCTGTAGAAATCATAACAATCAACTGTTTAGTATAGTAAGCAAGCTATATACTGTTGCTACCTAATACGTTAAATCTGAAATTATAACAACACCTTCACTTTATTCAACCTTATCAGATTATATCGATATGAGATTAGGAATCACATCATAAATAGTTATATAGCGCCTATAGTCAGTATTATTAGGTATGCTGCGATTAGAAACCTTTCAACAAATCAATTAATACATAATTGTTGTAACACACACTCACACACACACACATACTATCTGGAATGCTTTTTTGTGTGTTTTTTTAACCCATCAACAACAAGTTGATAACACAAATTGGGGCAATATTACGAGCAGCTGAGCAACATCGACAAAATAACACAAATATTATAATCCGAAATGTGCATTAGTAGCAATAAACCAAGGCTGAAGTCAGGCGTTTATTCAACGCCACAAAATATTTGTATATATATATTGATATATATATTGATATGTAGTATGAATATTCATAGTGGTTGTAGTTTTTGTTGCTGTTGGTCGTGCCCGTTTATAAGTGAATATATATATATGTAGGAAATAGTATGACGTGCGGCTATTTGATGTGATTTGACGTATTGATCATACTGTCGTTTCGTTAAGTCAATCAGTCAGTCAGTCAGTCAGTCAGTCAGTCAGTCAGTCAGTCAGTTGAGTTGTTCAGTCAGTTTGTCGCGTTTGCTTATCAACAATGCTTTTTTTTTTGTGGTTGCAATTTGCGCAAATCAAACGATTTATTTGTAAAGACAAAAACAGCAAATGTACAATAACAAAAAGCAACAATAATTGCATTTTCTAAACAAAGTGCAGCAAACTTTGCCTGACACCCAACTATAATATACACATTAACATATTTATATAAATATATATATATATATATAGTAGATGTATCAGCATTTGCCGGTTGGCATTTTTTCATATTACGTGCATTTTGATGCTGTTGTTTTTGTGGTTGTCTTTGGTATTGTTGTTGTTGCCCCCTTTGAATTTTGCTGTCACAGTATTTTAGTATTACGCATACGCCGTGTTTAACCCACAAAAGCCACAATCCCTTCAACATACCATAACTGTCAGGGAACGAGTTTTATGCAATCTCCATGTTCATTTATATATTTCTTTTAATAATAGTTTTTTTTTTTTTTTTTTCGTTTTTATTTCTTTTTCGTATTGCCTTAATTTTCACATAATTTTAAGGTAAGAACAAATATATATATCATCAGTTTGCTTGCTTGAATATTTTTCCTTAGTTTTCCACTATATATTGTTAACTAATTTTCACGATCTTGGCATTATGTGAAATTGTAGTCCCAATGTGAATTTTAAGTTGAGCTAATTAATATGTTAAGTGAAATGTGGCTGGCTGTGTGTCTGTCTGTCTGTCTGTCTGTCTGTCCAGTCAACGAAACAGCTCGTGTGCCAAGGTTCGTTTGGCCATGGATCAACTGTCCCCCATCTCCCCAACTTCCTTATCATTGTGACATGTGTCGTCGACACCGTTGCCCACATATCATAGCATTATTCTTATTCTTATTCCTTTATCTCGCGCTTTTTTTTTGGCTGGCGCGTGTATTTTTTTTTAGTGGAATGCTGCTGCAGCTCGCTTGGGAACTGTCTCTAATCGACAATTGGTTGCGAGTTTTTTTTTTCTCCTGTTGTTTTTTTTTTTGTGCTTCTTTAGCTTCTGTTGACATTTTGTGCTGGCTGCCGATGCCGCCGCCGCAGCCGCCGCCTTCCGATACTTCAGATACTTTTTTATCGTCTTTATTCTTGTATGTTTTTTCGTTGTTGCTCGAAGTGTCTATATTTATTTTGGTTTTAGTGGAACGTAAATAAACAGGGAAGCACTTACTATATTTATTTTGGTTTTAGATAACCAACAGATTTGCCAGATATAGCATTTGATTTTGGGTTTGATCAGTTTGATGAGTTAAGTAAATATTGGCAGTGTTGTAAAACGATACGATAGAATTTTATTCCATTGATTTTGCATTTCAAATAAATATATCAGTTTAAAACACAAAAACAATAAAAAAAAGAGGCTCGAGTTTGTTATAATCAAATGTATTTGTTTATTTTTATTGCTCGTCTTTCGTCTCGTATGTTGTGCGTAAGGAATGAAAATCATATACACAAGCTGATAGTCAGAGCTCTACTCGCACAGAATCGTAGAATCGCATAATCGACATCAAGTGGATGCCTAATCACGACCTTAAGTTCTTGAATCAAAACAACATCAACGATGCCATCCAAAAAGGTTGTTTTGTCTTGTTCAAGTGCTCGTGTCCGTTTTACTTTTCTTCTCTCTCTTTTATTTACATATTTTGAATCTTTTTGGTTGGGATGCGACACTACACAAACTACGTCATCATCATCGAGAACATCAACTACATCATCATTAAGATTTGGTTTGTTTAAATTGAAAGTGTGTCGAGTGTTGAGAGTGTCGATTGAGCCAAGTCACGCGTTGGGCAACACTCATAAAATGTTTCTGTGTGCGTATGTGTGTGTGTTAATATAACGAGTACTCGTTATACTCGAACACTGAATGAATGCTTGCTTGTTGTTCTAGAAAAACTTTCGAATCACATATACGTGTATGTTGTATGTATTTCAAGTGCATTGAATGTGGCTCAAGTGCAGCTGCAACAGCTTAAAGCATGTCATGCTACAATCACTTTTGAATACTGATCAACTCATTACCTTGTAACGAGTAACTAGTAACTACTCACTAGTAACTAGTAACCCTCCCGCACTGACCTAACCCACTGAACCGCTGCTGCCACAAAATCGAATGCATTAATAGTTTTTTTTTTTGCGTTTTAAGTCTTTTTTCAACCTTGCACTTTACACTTGCTCAAAAGCAACACACTTTGCTAATATTTACTAAAAGACACTTGATTTCCTACTTAGAAGAAGAAGAAGAAGAGGAGAAGCCGCTTTTGTATTGTATCGCCTGCCATAATTTTAATTTTTGTGCTTTTCCGCAAAAGCGTCGTCGTCGTCGTCGTCGTTTTCGTTCGTTGTCGTTCGAGTAGCACTTGTATGCAATAATTATAAGTCGGAATCGTGGGGGGTCAGGTGCGGTCTGCTATATACCTATATACCTTATCCTAATACACCTAACCCCTTTTTGTTGCCCCCGCCCCCCCATTGCCTGTTTGTCTGTTTGCATTGTTAATTAATTTGTTTGTGCTTCGCTTTACTGTCAACGATGCGTGCAAGCAAGATAGACTCACTATATAGGAACTCAAGTACATCGGTATATACGTGTATATATGAATAGATATTTTTCGTATCTATGTATTTGTATATATATGTATGTATGTATGTATATAAAAAGTGCAGTAGATCGTTTGCCAAAGCTTTTGTAAAGCCCTCAGCTGTTTTGCTTCTCTTTGTTTTTCTTTATTCTTAAGCCCCTGCAACGAGGCGGGTAATATAACTTTATCAGCTTTGTTGGTTGCGCATAGAATACCGGGTTAGATAGTTTAGCGATTAGCTTGAGATTCATTTTGTGCAAGGTTGATCTGATTTAAGTGTGCTTAAAGTATTTTTTCTAACAAAAAGCTTATCAAAATGAAAATATTAGTAAATGAATTATTTTCTTTTTAGTTTTTGTTGATCCTTTGTTAAATTTCTTACTATTTCCTGAACTGATAATCTTTTTCAAACACTTCCTACAATAAATACCTACTTATTTGTATGTAGGAAGTTTATTTCAACTCAGAAATTGTAAGAAATATTTTTTTTCTATTTGGTAGAGCATCTAAACTTCGACCTTAATCCTGTTGTCAATGTAAAATAATAAAAATATTGTCAATAGGTGCTTGTAAATTATTAGAAAAATAGAAAAGATATTGAACTCATAGATAAGATACTTAAAACAAATAAACAACTTTTAAGTGAAATCAGATTGAAACAACTTGTTACTTAGACTATTCTCCTTGTATATATATATTCCAATCTCTATATCTATATCTAACGTTGGGTAAACGGAAAATGTTACCGAAAAAAAACCAACTATTACTGCACCCTTTAATAGTTCTTATGTGTTTTCGCTATTATTCGTATTTAGTCGTGATGTGCGAAAGCTGTTCATACCGGTTTTAGAAAGGCGCCTGCTTAGCCCATATGTAAAGAATTATATATAAAGAGGTACTATATATTATGATTGTTGACTGAAGTTACTCGTGACGCGCATCCAAATCTCTCTGAGCGATAAGCATCGCATCGCATCGCATCGCGTTGCATTGCACCGCATCTTGCGGTTCTAGAACCTTGACTCTGTTTAGGGTTAGCTCAACCTATTCAACTTGTGAGTGCATTATACATTATACAATAATTAAATAGTGTTTGCCAATGTTGTATTTCTATGGACGAGCGTACGTCAAAGCTTTGAGGTATTTTGTTCTTTATCAGCTGTTTTGCTGCTAAACTTTTCCAATGCTGATTAATTTAACAAACAAAATAACAAAACTAACTAACTCAAAAACAGAAAAAAAAGCCTGTTAAAAGGCCATTAAAATCATGGCCCAAGTCCAGCAATTGAAGCACATAAATCAACTAATTCACCCGCCCAAAAAAAAAATAAACAGAAGAAAGCAACTTCAATTAGTCTCAATTGGAAGCTGTCAATTGAAGAAATGAAACTTATATATATGTATATATATATTATTTGGTGTTTTTTTCGGGTGGCGCCAGTACAGTCTAGCATAGTGCGTGTGTGTGTGTGTGTGTGTGACTTTTGTGGCACATTAATTAACAGCAACTGTTGTTCTTCCAATATTTTTGTCGAATAGAGCGAGTTTTGCACTTAGCACTTAGTTTTTTTTTTTGACACCTTTTGACAAGTGCACAAGTCTTAAATTGAATTAATTAAAATCAAATTATATGATGTAAACTTTTTATTAACTAAAATTCGATTCTTTGTTTGTCTGTTTTCAGTGCTTAAAGAGGAACCCGATGATTTATCTCATCATTTGGCCAATACCGGCTGCATTCAATTGGACGAGATGGCGCCGTATGGCGAGATTCTCGTTGGGCTCATGAACTCCTGTTTGCTGCCCGATGATATCAATTCATTGGATTCGACTACCTGCTCCACAACAGCCAGTGCACAGCACTATGCCAGCAATACCAGTAACAATACCAGCAACAGTAGCAGCAGCAGCAGCAACAACAGCAGCAACAACAGCTACAATAGCAATCGCCACACAGCAGCAACAACAGGAACTATTGCAGGCAACAACAACAGCAGCAATAGCACTAGCAGAGCAACTATTAGCAACAGCAGTTGCAGTAGCAATAACAGCAACAGCAACAGCAACAGTAGCAACAACAATAGTCATCAGCATCAGGATAACAGCAATAGCAGCAGCAACATTGATCCTCTATTCAACTATCGCGATGAATCGAATGACACCAATTGCTCGCAGCAACTCCATTCGCCCAGCGTTACATCAAAGGTGTGTACAAGATTCTAAACAATCCATAAGAATGAAATTAACTAACCAATCTTTGATTTTTAGTGTCCTGAGGACAGCAGTTTGCCATCGTTATGCAGTCCCAATTCGCTGCCCGAAGATGATTTCACATATGTGGAAGTGGATTTTGATATGCGTGCACCTTATATACCATTGGGTGATGATATGCCCTTGCTTACTGAGAGCGATCTAATGTGGTGTTCGGCGGCTGATTTGCCAACAATGGTGTCCAAGGATATGGATAGCATACAGCAGCATTTCCAGCAATTGCAACAGCAGCAGCAGCAGCAGCAACAACAACAGCATCAGCAACAGTCGCAGCTATATAGCATCTATCAACAGCCAATGCAACAGCAACAACAGCAGCAACACTTTTCCAATTCGCTTTGCTCCTCACCCGCCTCCACGGTATCCTCGCTATCGCCATCGCCAGTGCAACAACAACAGCAGCAGCAGCAACAACAGTCAAATGTGTTTAGCACAGGCTCCAGTGAGTTGGCAGCAATTCTTAGTGGCAGTGGCAATGGAACATTTTCAATCTTAGACAATGTCTCAGGCGAGGATCGTCTACAGCAGCAGCAGCAGCAGCAACAGCAACAGCAACAAGTGAATAGCTTTCAGCAATTGCAGCAGGAGTTTGAGCTGCAGGAGGAGGAACGTCAGCAACGCCAGCAACAGCAGCAGCAGCAACAGCAGCAGCAGCAACAGTTGTTGAGTCTAAGCATTGAATGTAAAAAGGAGAAATATGATGTGTCTTTAGCGCCCAGTTTATGTCATTCCATTGAGGATCCCTTCGAGAATGACTTCAGCAAAGATTGTAAGTATTAAATAAAAGAGAGATTCTCATAGAAATATGCAGCATTGCTCTTAAATCGATTCATGTATATATATATATATATATATATATATGTATGTATATAGAAATATCTTTAATTTTCCAATCATATTTCAACACCTACGCGTTGACTGACGAGACAGCCTGCTGCCTGGGCTAATTATGTAGATTTTCCACCACAATTTTCCACACACACACACTGTTGACAATTTCTCACTACAACATTTACTGCATTTGGAGAGGCCTAAATATTGTCGCATTATAAATAGAACAAATGCTTATATATTCCTGACTTTTTTGTATGTATAGACATTTATTTTTCGTGTCAGTTTGTGTGCACAAAAATAGATTGAAAACATTAAGAAAGTTTCCACATTAATTTGGCATTTCTTTTTTGAGTTTAAGTTAATTGATGAGTTGACTATTGCGACAATTACCTTTGAGGCGCAACATATGCCACAGAAGGTGGCACGCCTTCTCTCTCTCTCTCTTTTACCTTTGACACATGTCACAGCAGCAACATTTGATTGATGCTTGGTATCCGAGGGTCTAGTGAGAGTTTTTTTTTTTTATATCCGTCAGTCTGTTTGTCTTATGTTTAGACATATAAATAGTTGGAATATTAAAAGTACATATACAAACGGATACTTAATGTTTGTTGTTTGCCACAGAGATATATAGAACTTTTGGCACACACGCTAAAGAAAAGGCGATTATGATTGCTTTAAATAAGCATCAATGTCATGGGCAAAAGAATTAATTGCTCGTCTGTTAGCAATATACAGCCATAAATTATTGTCAGTGTATGTGCGAAATGGAAAGATTTTAAAGAGAGAAAGAATTTTGTTGCATATTTCACTCGTTATTTAAATATATATATAATATATATATATATATATATATATATATATTTATGTATGTATAAAAAAACGATACAAACTTTTTAATTTGCTTGGTTTTTGTTTTGTTTAGCCGCCAATTTGGATTGCTGGAATGATTTGTTGCAAATGAATGTGACGGAGGCAAGCAGCAGTCCAGCCGTATCACCCGCACCCATCAAAGTGGCAACATTGCAACAACATGTGCAACAACAGCAGCAGCCGCAGCAACAGCAGAATGTTATTTTAAATGCCGTGCCATTGATAACCATACAAAACACCAACAAGACAATGTTGCAACAACAACAACAACAGCAGCAGCAGCAGCAGCAACAACCACAGCAACAATCGGAGGAGGAATTGTTGCTGCCGGGCAAGCTGCCAGCAATGAGGCTACTAAATGGCTCAAAAGCAACCATACGTCTGGTTGAAAGCAAGTTGAACACAACAACAACATCACCTACAAAGACAACACTGTTGAACACACAGCTGCCACAACAACAACAACAACAGCTACAACAACATGGCAATAAGCGTCATTTAAGTCAAAGTCAATCAGTAGAAACGAAACGCCTGAAGAGCGGCACATTGACGCTAGAAGTGCAATCACCACAACTGCTGCAACAGCTCATGGGCAAGGAACAACAGCAGCAGCAGCAGAAACAGCAGCAACAGCAGCAGCAGCAGGCCACTAAGCGGCAATCAAGTGAACGTTGGTCAGCAGCTGAGGCCAAGCAACAGAAGCAACAACAGCAACAGCTGCAACAACAACAACAGCAACAGTCAAATTCAGTGCTTAAGAATCTGTTGATCAGTGGACGTGATGTAAGTGCTGGCTATTGCATTGTGCCAATGAGGCCTAAGAAGCAGCTGGCCAGGGTCTAGAACCACAACATTGAACAAGGACTTTACACTCTAACAAAAAAAAAACAATTAGCTAATTGCCAGCAATGCTTGTACAAATTGTTATACCAAACCGACAAGCCCCATTTCTACAATTTGTACTTTGTAAATGGATCGATTTTATAGTTAAAACAAAACAAAACAAAACTGAAACAAAAAAAAAACCAAACCAAACCCAACCCAACCCCACCCAACAACTCATTCTCCCCCCGTAACCTTAAACGACAGCTGCCGCCGAGACAGCCACAAAAAATGCTGCTTGCAACATGCTCTTCTTTAGCTTGAACTAAGACTTCAAGCGCCTCAGTTGTTAGCTGTGTGTGTAAAGCAGCATTTGGAATTGTTTGGCGTGGCCAGTCAGGGCATTAGTTATAGTCGTATATATACTATATACTATACCATACTATACTATACTATATTAGTCTAGTGTTAGTCATAGTAACTAGCGTTTAGAGTTATTGCTTAATGTTTAGTCTAGTTGTTTAAGTGCTGCGCAGCCACAACGCAGCCTTGTGTGGACTTTAAAAAAAAAATTATAAATTTTTGTAGACTACTATTTAAAATAGTGCGACGTCGTCATTTTTAATGCATCATTGAAACTCTAAGTTTAAGCCTCAATCCCAACTTTCTTTTAGTTGATTTTAATATTTTTTTTATATATATTATTATTATTAGTTTTTTTTTCTGTTGTTGATTTCATTTTAAGCCAAATGTTGTTATATTTTGTTGAGCATATACATATATATAATTTTAATGTAAATATACATACTATAAACATATATAAAAAAAACAAAAACAAATCCAAAACATACATTTAATAAAGCTAGCCTTTAGTTTTTAACCAAGTTGGAGACGTGTTTTGGGCTAATACAGTGACTACCAACAGCATCACAACAGCAGCAAACTATATAACAAAAAAAAAGATTGATTCAAAGAATATTAATATAAAAAACAAAAAAAAATATTTAAATATAACAACATTAAGTTTGAATTGGGTTTTTTTTCCATTTATGTTTACTGTGATAAAATTTTGCTTTATAAAAATTAAATTTGTATAAATTTTTTGACTGAGGCAGAAAGCAGCGGCAGCTTTAAATTGATAATAGAAAGCAATTTTCGATTCGAATTCAGTTAATTGATAACTTTGTGTTGAAATAAGTAATATATATATATATAGAGAGATAAAGTGTGTAGAAAATACCCTGTAAATTGAAAAGATTGTGAAACGAAAAAGTAGCAAATACAAAATTCGAGCGCTGATGGTACAAAACAAATGAGAAATTATAAAACAATTCTATTAACTAGCTTAAATTAAATATAGTTAAAAGAGTCAAGCAAAAAATAATTGAGTCAGGCTGTAGACAGCGTTACAAATGTTACGTAAATTATAAGCAAATAGCAAACTATTAGCAATTAAACAGAGAGATTAGAAAAAGTAACTAAGTAAAGTTTTGTAAGTCGTTTCCTAGTGCAGTGTTGTTGCTCAGTTCAAAAAAAATTAATCATACATAATAATATATATATTAACGTTTGGCAATTACAAGATTTTTATACAAAGATTTTAAGTGTATGCCATTTTTTCTAGGAAAAGAACAAAATCAAACAAGAACCAGTTGGGAATTATAAGCAGTTTAACCAAAAAACTGCACAAGTTCCTTAACAAACAACATGGATAAACTTTTAAATCTTTCATAACAAACTTGTAACTCATAAAAAGACCAATGGAACTTTGGAAGCTTTCAATTTTAAATTTTTATTTAATTTTTTAATTTTGTTTCACTTAATCACAACTATGCAATTATGATAAAATAACAAGAATAATTTGAAAATTTTGTTTACTTTATTTTTGGTCAATGCTTTTATTTTTAAAAGATATTTTTATTGATTTTTCATATATACTGACCCACTTTGCGTGAGTGTTTTTTATTTTTTTTTTTTGGGTGGTGCGGTGTCAACATATTATTCATTGTGACTTTAATTAAACTTTTTCGGTGTGTGTTGCGTGTCTGTCGAACATTTTTGTGTGCGTGTGTGTGTTTGTATTGATGAACAACAGCAAATTGTAATCATTAATATCCAGACGACATCAATTTACACGCAAGTCGAAATAAATACTCTTGCTATATATATTCAATGTCTAACTTTCACGCGCTTTACCTTTATACTTTCTGTGCTTTACTTGACTTTTAAAATAATTGTTTCAACTGCTGACAAATGAGAGGAGGCGTGTGTCTCTAGTGACATTATCTGGTGCCAGGACATTGAGTATCGATATCGCAACGCATAAAATTACCATATATTTTATTGGTAATTTAAGCAGGCTTTAAGCAAGGCTCTTATTGCGTATTGATTTTACACCTCATGCCAAGGATTCGCTGTTCGTGTCTATCCTTTAACGGCATTTTATGCTTTGCCTTTGCTTTTGGCCACTTCCACTTTCACTTTTCTTGCACAGCTCCAAGCTCAGCTGATGCGACGCTCTCTCTTACTTTCACTCCTCTCTTTGACTCAAGCGCTCTCTCTCTCTCTCTCTCTCCCTCTCTCTCTCTCAATCTCTCGCTACTTATGTTTCAGTCTCTGTAGTTTTTTCTCTGCTATGTATTTTTTGATGGCCCTGCTTTTATGGGCAACACGAGCGAGGCTCATTTTGTAGGCCCACACAATTTTCCCATGCCTGCTCAGCAGGTCCTTGTTGTCTCGTCCCTTTGTTTTACTTAACTTCCTTTTTGTGTAAATGTCAACGACTGTTGCAGCATATTTGGTTACGGCTGTTACGAAATTTGCATCACTTTTCTGTGTGTTTGTATGAAAAGTGCTGCCTACTTTTGTGCGCACATTATTATTTATTTATTTGCCTCTTGCATTTAGTTCATTAGCTTATGCTTTGAAAGCTTCTTTAGAGCTAGCAAGAAAAATAAATGTTTGTTGCCAAAAACAACTCAACCGCAACTACCTCGCATTTAAGGCAGTCACAAAAACCGAAACTACCTCCCAAACCAAGTAAATGAAAATCAAATGTTCAACGAGAGAAATCAACCAAAACGTGTTCTCAACTACAAACAAATGCTGCATAGGAAATGTAACTGTTAAGTTAAGTTAAATCGTATTAATTGATAAATGTGTGTACACTTAGGCAAAATTGAAAACTCGATAAGCAATCCTTAACTTAAAAAAAACAAACTATAAAGCCTCTAAATGGGTAGTGTTAGTCCATAAAATTTAAGTGAATTATTATTAAAAATCGTAACTGGACAAATACCACGACAATTAAAAAAGAGTATTTCCTCGATAATCATTTAGAATGTCAGATTCCTAACTGAAATTTTGCAAAATGGTGCAAGTTGAAAAAATATATATAAAAAAAAAATAATTATAGCCCGAAAAGACTGCGAGCCAAAAACTCTCAAAATTATTATTATACACATATATATATATATATATATATATATATACACGAAAACCAAAACATAACATAAAAGCCTAATTTAATTACACTAAATATATATATATACATACATGCGTAGTTATGTACAAAACAAAAAAAAATTAAGGAAAGATTGGAAGAAAATAGTGGAGGGGAATGCAAAGCAAACACCAGGCATACTTTTTGCGTTAGCAATTTGCCTAGCAGAATTCGACTAGAAAAGTAAAAAAAAAAATAAAAATCAAATCACTTTAATATTTATCGATGTGGCTTTAACTAAACTATTTATAGCAACTTACATAGTTTACCCGAAAGAAAAAGCAAGTCAAATTTGTTTAGCGTTAATATAAGGAGAATATTCATACTGCATTCACACATTCTTATCTACATGCATATATTCATATATATACATACAAACTGTATTCATATAAGATTTAGTTAAAATTTTTTCGCGTTACGTATGAGGAAGCGAGCGAGAGTGAAAGAAAAAGTGAATGGAAAAAAGAAAGGACCGATATAGCTTTATCGAAACAATGGCGCAAACTCGAACGAGTTAAACTTGTAGCGAGTAAAATTCGTTCAATTTGAATCTCGAGCGAGTTTAACTTGTAACGAGTGAAGCTTAAAACGAGTAAAACTTGTATCGAGTGCAACTTGAACGAGTGAGCGACTGGATCGAGAATTGAACAGAAAGTACATACAATTACAACAAATATACCACATATACCTCAGTACATGCATAAGTACATCTCTGTGTGCGTCTCATGCCACTTAAATTGATATACCTCGTGTATAGCAAATACATACATACATACATATACATATACATATACCTATATTACAACTATTACGAGAATCGAATAATTTAACTCAAATCTACATTCTAATTAAATAAATAAATAAATAATTAATGACAACCTTTTTGGATAGTTAAATACACCTTAGTAAATGTTGTGCGACCATTTAAATGAATACCCGAAACTATGATACAAATACAAATACAAAACAAATGTTTTTAACTACCTCCCCAAAAATCTTGTTGTATGTGACTTGCATTTATAGAAAAAAAAACAAAGAAAACTAAACTTTAAAATAAAGCATAGCAAAACTTAACAAACTTGAATTGAGTAAGAAAAAAAAAATACTAGAACAAGTAAAGTAAAATTTAACTAAATGTTGTGTAATTTTTTATAGCATTATTATTATAACAATCAACTCTAAATATATACACATATATATATATATATTTATATGTATGTGTGTAAACAGCAGAAATACCTCAAAATGCTTCAGTCATATAGAACATATTACCTATTAAAAAACATCAAATCAAATCAATGTCAAATTTAAAAAAAACACAAATAAATAACATTATAGCAAAATTTTTCAACACTCAACCTCAACAACAATTAGCTGAAATTTTTTGGCTAATAAATACATATATGTATACATACAACACATACTTTAAGCATATATGGAAAGAAGAAAAATAATAATAATAACAGACATGTTACAACATGCTCACTACATATCCGTATTTTGGGCCAAATTGTTGACTCATCATAACTCAAGTCGCGCCAGGCTGACAAAGCGCTTTTCTTTCTCACCCCTCGTCTACGTACGCTGCAATTGATTTTGGGCCACGTCTGCCAGTTGCTCAGAATTTTGATAAATGATCTCGCCAGCATGAAAGTCAGTTTTCTCAAACTACAATTTGATATATATATATATATATATATATATATATATATATATATCATCAACTCAATTGAGTACCTTTTGAGTATATATATTTGTTACTCAGCATTCAAATCTCTGAGCAACAGTTTCATTAAAGAGCAGCAAACTTTTTTTGTTCAACTTCATTTTCTTGAAATAACCTTTTTGGGACAAACGTCAGCTCATTATGCAGCAGCAGCTCATTTGTCAAAGTGTCGACGCTTCACATAAGCAAATGAGCAGCAATTTTCATGCGGCATTAGTTTTTATTTGCCAACAACAATAACAACAAATTTGCGCCGCAAAAAGGACAGGCTCCTTGTTTCTCTGATAAGCTGCTTAGAAGAAAATAATAACAAAAAATAGACATAAAAAAAAACGGCCACTTTTTCGTTTATATTACATTTTGTTACACACTAACCGGAAAATACCTCCAACTAAATCAAATTTTACACAAAAATAAAAGAAAATGTAGCATAAATTAAACTAGCCTTGAATTTGACTCCAATAAATTGGAATATAAGAAGTACTTCATATGAATGCAAAAAAAAAGAAAACCACTTAGTTCATAAATGCCGCAAAAGTATGCAACATTATATATTATATAATAGGCATATGCATAAGTATATGTGTGCCCTTTAGTAACTAAAAAAAAAAGTCAAGAAAACGTCAACAACAATACGATATATGTATATGAGATATATGAATTATGAAAGTATTTTAATAAACTTTTAATAAATATTTTAGCAAAAATAAATACAAAAACCGCCAGCAAATGAGCAAACACACTCAAATCAGCTAAAAACAAAAACAAAAAAAAAGCAACCAAATATCGAATATTGTGTTTTATTTTGTATTTTGTGGGTTTTGTGAAACTTTCGCTTCGCTGACTTCGCATTTTGTGTAGATTTATGTGCATAAATAGAAGTGTATTTGCCTGCCAGCATTTATTTATTTATTGAGAGCTCAAAGTTGATTAATCTGCTTAGTCGTGTTGTTTGCCTATCCTCCTAACTGCCACGCCTCCTCCACTCAAAGCTCAACTGAGCCATTTATAAAAATCTTTGATTGGTATAAATGATGCTGCCTGGCATTTTCGGCCAAATCAAGTTTGACCAACTCTCCTTCTTATCATATCTTATTATGCTAAGCATATCCACGCACACACACACAGATGTGCATTTCTCTATGTTAACTGAGTTGTCTATTTTCATCAAGTATACGCCACTTTGTGCTTACTTTCAATTGCTTATCAGTTGTTGCCTATTGATTTTCTAAGCATTTTGGTCAAGGCCATCCATCCTTTCAAAAAAAAAGAAGAAACTAAATCAATTTTCCAAAATATGCCTCGTGCCTTGTCGTATTCCCTCTGGAGCCTATCACACACAAATTACGCAACTTGCAACGTGAGTGGCAAAAGTCAAACGCAAGCTGACAAAAATTTAAACACCATAAGAAACTGAGAACTTTTTTTCTACTCTATCTTATTAAGATATCAAACAACAGCAGCAACTTTTGGCTTGAGAAAGAAACTTTTTGGGCTTTAATT
Source organism: Scaptomyza tumidula (assembly GCA_035044465.1). Classification (NCBI taxonomy): domain Eukaryota; kingdom Metazoa; phylum Arthropoda; class Insecta; order Diptera; family Drosophilidae; genus Scaptomyza; species Scaptomyza tumidula. The sequence continues at coordinate 127,003 of JAWNNW010000679.1, read as the reverse complement.
ACTTTGCGCCAAGAGCTCTGTGCATTTAAAGAGGCGCCCAAGTGAGTCATTTCATTTGCGTACGCAATGTCCATGAAGTTGGGGCGTTGCTTATTTAAAGTAACAAAATGAGTATGAAAATGGAAATCAATTTAATTACGCTTTAAAGTGCGGCAATGCTCAGCACATAATTTGTTATAATACTTTGTTAGTATTAAAATGCTTGCAGATAAGGTTATAATTGAGTTGCGCGAACAGAATAAGGTAATTATTTTAAGTCCATGAAGTGTATATGAGTTTTCGTAATCGTTATAGCATATGCTTTGTAGCTGGGATAAGGTTAAGAAGATTTATCTTTCAACGAGTAAAAGGATATGTACTGCCTCAATAAAGTATGTTCGGCTAATCTTTGTGATTTTACATCTTTATACGTGAAAGTCCGTAGATACAACCATAAAGTTTATTGACTTTATAATCTTACAAAGCGATACAAATTGTCTTGTGTGTTAACAAACTTTAACTTGATTTTTGATAACTTTCTGATAACTTGCTCGTTAATTAATCGATTAATATCGATTTCTATAACTCAGAAGATTTGTATTTACAACGTTAGTTCATTTCTAGCATAACTAAATATTTAATTAATTTTTTGACTCGTAATCAATAAGTAATTCTATCAATGTTCGAAGTGCGATATTCACTTAAGGACATCTGAAAGTCGTTCATTTCTTAAAGAAAAATTCTTATGTATTCTACATTCGGGCTACGCAGAGCTCCCTGAGGATAACTAAACAATTATGATTATGCCTGTTGTGTGCCTTAAAACCTGAGCCTTTTCTGGGCTTTAATAATTTATTGTTGTGGCATATTACGTCGATTGCGAAGCCAATATTGATGCTGATGCTTATGAATGTAAGCCCAATTTATGTTGGTATGTTGGAATGTATAGAGAAAGAGATAGAGAGAGAGAGAGAGAGAGATGGGCGCACGCAAACCAATAATATATCATACAGTAAACCTATTACAATACGCTTGGCATTTATTATGGCATATCGAAAGTGAGGCCTCTGGGGCACCAATACACAAAGACATATACGTATGTATACGCTCTGTGGACTGTAGGCGCGTGCCCACGCGTTTTTTACCCAGGTCTGCAATCTGTTATATGTTTGCTTGTGTGTACTCTATGAGCTAGCTGCTGCGTTTTCTTGCTTCAGGCAGTTGTTAATGTGTCGCCAAGTAGCGCAGATTCCTTGGTTTTTTTTTTGCTGATGTGGCGCAAAAATGCTGACAGCTGCCACTCCCTGCCACAGATTTTTGTGCCCTTTGTCTTTGGACATATTTGCACATCGATCAATTTACAGCACTTTCGCTTTTGTTGCTGCCAACAAAAACTGTGTTGCAATTAGCGTTCTGAAAGCATTGCAAACAGCAAATAACAGCTTGGTTCAATAAACTGCAATTCAACTTTGACCATTTGCACTTGCCTTTTTTTGGCAACTATATCTTCATTATTGAAAACGTTTTCCACATTTTCGTTTCAAGATTGATACGAGCTTAGTTTGCTTTGCTTTTGTTTGTCTGTTTTTGTTACCAAAATACAGCATTATCATGTTTTCTCGTTCCTTCGTCTACCCTCCCACCTTATTGTCGTATTCTATTACAGAAGCAGCATTGTAACGAATTCCGGCTGGGCCATCATTAAAATATGATTTATAGCATGGAGCTGCTGTGGCGACCTCCATTTTGCCGCTCGACTTCTTGATGGACTCAAGTGCTCCGTTTTCCTCCCTATCCTTTTGTCCCTTGGGCTTGCTTTGACTTTAAATATTTGTGTGCCGCCTGTCATTGGCTAAGACCCCAAAAAATTGTATACTCTCAATTTTCACTAGATTTCGTAGTGGTCTTGCGGCTCACTTTTGTTGTTTATGCTTCTGATTCTTGTCGGGATTTACTAATCACTTGCTTTTCGCTTTGAATATAAATGAGGTAGTTAGCTGAGGGTTTTCTAATGAGTTTCGTGTCGGCTACTTAACAAACTTGTACCGCAATTAAATCTATAAATTAGGTAACGTTTTGTGGCAATAATTGTAGGTATTTAAATTTAAGAAATCGAAAATAAGAAAAATGTATAAAATTAAGCTGTACGTAATGAGAATAAGCTTAAATTTAATCGAGTAATTAAGTTATTAGATAAGAAGCCCAAAAATCGATCCATTTACAACTAAATAAAATATTTAAGTACAAGTTAAAAACAACTTTAGCTAAGTTAATACATAAATCTGACTTCTGACTGAACTGACCAGCTTTCACAGCTATCGACAACTTCGATAAGTTTTTTTTAAACGGAAATCACTGAGTTCTAGATCTGCCAGCTGATTCTTTTGTTCAAAGCGTGATTATAAAGTTATCGATTGTAATCGATAAATTTATTATATTCCTATCGATATTTATAAGAAATAATCTTTTAATATATCTTTCGTTTGCAATGTATTAGTCAAAAACAAAATTTAATTTCCATGACCTATTAAAGAACATATCGATAAATATATAATCACGTTTATTTTATAACAAGATTTCATACACATTACTAATTATTTACTTTCCTACTCCTCTTCTCTATCGTACACCCCCTTGAAACAGGTCAACATCACTGAAGATACTATCAAAGCCATGATAATTGACGACAACTCTCTTGAGGTCGTTCCGCCTACTGTTGTTTTGGGTCACGCCTCCAAGTACACGACGCCACTGCAATGCCACACGGCGACGGCTTCGGTGCTGCGCAATTATCGCCACAATCCGTTGATTAGCGGTAGCAGTCTCGAGCTGTCACCAGTTTATCCGAACTGTGAAGGGGATGCCAGCTCTGTGGTTTCCTTTGAGGATTCAATGCCGCCGGCTTTGACTGCCTGCGACACGGATGCCTCTAGTGACAGTGGCATTGATGATAACAGCATGGTCGAAACGCGTGGCAAGTCGCCACAAAAGTCGCTTCGACGACAAAGCGAGATAACAAATGTGCCACTCGAGGTGGTTGCTGTTGTGCCGCCCGCACCACCGCCACAACTGCAAGAGAATATGGAGGAGCTAAACGAGCCAATGATTGGCAGCAGTGCGACAAGCCGCAAGTCCTCGATATCCTTTATGGACAGCAGCAATCCACTGATGCGGACTTCCTCCTGGATGGATCTGTGCAACGATGACTACAACATCAGTGAGGGCGTCTTTGAGTTCAACGACAATCAACTCGAGGATGTTCTTGGCAGTCTGGAGATGGCCTAAGCGCATTTTATATTTTTTACTTTTTTTTGGAGAGGAGAAATTGCATTTTATTCTAATGTAGGCATTGTTTGGATTTTTGTGTGTGGCATTTGAGTTGAGAAAACAAAAAATGTGAAGAGAACTTTACTAAACGAAATATTGATTTTTGAGCCTAACGTTTAAAGTAGAAATAATCAAAGAATCACCCAAACGATAAGGACACATTTAAAAACAGGATCGGTTTACCATAATTTTGATTAGTTTTGTAGCAAACTTTAACTGCCTAGAACACAGAAGAATATAATTTAGATTTAAAATTTCTACACATAAAAAAAAAAAATAACAAAAAAAAAAAATTATTTACGTCTAGTTTGTAAGCAAATTTGTAAACCTTAAAAAACGAAAAAAAAAAAATATTATTCTCTGTTTTCGCTAAAACGCTGATGTCAAACACTTTCTGGTGACGGTTAAATCCGAACAATAATTTACTTGCAAAAGCTGAGAACAAAACAAAAAAATAGAAGATTACTTTTAAATTTTTTACAGAACGTAAACAACGAACGATTATGAAAAAATTCTTATGAAAAAAACGTAGTTATAAGATGAATGTTTCAAATGCATCTTAATTTAAACCTGAAAATTTAATGAGTTCTAATTTTAAGTAAAAGATTTCGTCAAATTCAGTTAAGTTTATTTGTCAATTTGAATTTGAAATTTGTTCGCATTTCTCTCCTTATCTTAATATATAAAAAATCATTTTCAAGTCTTTTTTAATTGTTTAACATCTGGTCTTATTGTTTTTTTTTTCTGTGCATTAAACTTAAGAAGACGAATCAAAGAAAAATCGTATGTTTAGTTTTAAGTTCTACATAAATATGTATTTGCTGTCTACCCTTGTTCAAATGTTCTTTCACATGTATGTTTTGCTTATTGTAAAATCGATTAATAAATTTTGAATTCGTTTCATGATGCCGAAAGAACAAGTTGACTTTTTATTCAAAGGTTTTGAACTTAACGGAATAATCATTTAAATTGCACATTATTGTGCAGCAGATCGTAGAGTTGTTCATCTGGCGCTGTCCACTTGCAACGTGGATACTTGGCTGTGCAATATTCTGGGGCAGCTACACGGCCCGCTTCAATGGCATCTCGCAGCGCCAACTGATCCAGCCAGGACATTAACCAAGACCAGCTAGTGACACCATCCAGTAACAACTCCAAATCAGTTGCATTACCACTACGCACTTTTGCGCCAGCCTTGTGAGTTAGCGCACAAATAGATTTGAGCAGGCAAACGGGCAAATTAATGTCATTCTCTAGAAATGTGCGCTCCATGGTGCTCATTAAGCTGGGTAGTCCAGTCTCTGTAGAGGATTTGTACTCAACGCTCAGCACTTAAAAACATATTTTTAGCGCGTTGACTTACCCACACGATCGCCGCTGGTGTTGCGATAAATAAGCTTAAAGTTGTCGAATAGCTGCAGAAAACTTTGCTCCTCATCGATAAGGCGACGTTTTTGCTTAGAGGAATTCAAAGGCACTGAGTCTGGCACAATGGTTTCGAGACCCATGCTGCGTACTAAATGTCCAGCGACTAAGCCACCAGCAGCAACTAATCCACAACTAAAGATGGCTGCAGAGTTTACAACGAGAAGAGGCTGTGAATAATAAAAGATTTTACAAAAGATTAACAAAGATTTCGTCGGAATTTTATTTCAGGTCTTTTACTTACTCTTGGCGGAGCATTTCGCTTCCGTTTGATAGGCACCTCGAGAAATGGCATTAGATAGTTGAGACCCAAAGCAATATCCTTATCAACAGCATCAAAGGATACCAGACGGAAGCCTTGTGCATTTTTCTTCTGCTTGTACTCTGGAGCAGCCTTCGAGCTGAAGATCGACTCGTCCTCGCTAGCTGCCCAAATTGCAACACAGCTGGCTAGGATGAGTGTTAAGATAGTTTGGTATAAGTGCCGCATGTTTCCGGCCTTTTAGGTCTGCTGCGTTATGTAGCTGCCACAGTTTTGAATTCAATTGCGAACGTAGCGAAGTTTGGTTAAGAGTTACGTGTCTACTCAACGCTTCGTTGCTTTTTGGCTGTGATAATTTGTGGAGTTGCGTTGCGTTGCTTCAATTTTATTTGTTGTCGCACAAAATGCAGCTTTGTTTTGACTGTTGAATGTTGCGATTAACGTATTGCGCATGCGTGACATAAGCTACAACTTTGGTGCTGAGGTGCGAAATCGTTTTGTTTTAGGAAACAACCGTCAAAAGTTTGTACAACATTTAGTATTAAGCTACTTAAATTTCACATAAAATTAAATAAGGTATGCATTTCCGTTAATTGAATAAAAAAAAAAGAATTTATATTAATATGTACGTTTAGAAAACTTTGAACAGCGCTTAAGTTTTGTGAGAAATTTGAGTACTCCATTTTTCAACAATCGAACGCCCCTTAAGATATTAATTGATTAATAAAATCGTTACACACATTTTTTAAATGCCCTTTCCAAGCTCTTAACATCTGACCTTTTAACTGCTGAAGCTTTGTGGTTTAATCAAGAGGAAAAGTTTAAAAAAAATCTTAAGCTTAAAAATGTTTAATCATAATCGTAAATAAAAAATGGACTTAACTATTTTTAAAATGTTTATTAACACTTAATAGTAACAATCAATAAATAATTAACAACTGAGAAATTAAACAAACAAATGTCCATTAAAGTATTGTAAGATTTTTGGCCAAGACCTGTACATCATGCCGCCGCCTTCAAACTGTGGCCAACTACAACTGTGATATATATGTCCACAGTCTGTGCTATTGCTGCGTGCCACATCAATCGCACTAAAGATGGCGGTGCCATTCAAGAAAGAGTCCACCCAGCGAGAGCTGCAGAAACGTAAAAGTCTTAAGAAATGTTCCAGGTATTGAAATAGTTAACGTACTTGGCCAAAACATCGATAAGCCGGGCGGGACTCGGTGTGCTCAGACTGTGCTGCAGCTGTGCAGCATTCTGTTGCAAGTATTGACAAATGGCGCGCTGTGCACAAACGGATACATCAATACTATGCTCATCCAGCTGCGATTCCAGCACTTGAGTTAAACTGCGCACTTCAAAAAGAAAAGATGGAAATTGAGCAAAGTTACTTTTAGAAGATGATCTATACTCACTGCGTCGACTGCTTTTTGTTTCCTGCTTGGCATTGTAGCCATATCCATTTGTGTTACTAATCGAGGTAAAGACCATTGGGGCCAAAACGAGACGTACAATCGCCGCAATTATGGCGCCAGCGGCCACAATCACAGCCGTATTTAAAATCGCCACAGAGCGAAGATTAAGTAGTCCCTGGACAGCATCGCGTGCCAACTTCGCGCTACGTTTGACGGGCACCCGAAAGAAGGGCACGATGAACTCTAAATCCACGCTAACATCCTCGCCACTGGCAGTAAAATGAAAACCACGCCCTTCACGACTTCCGCCTCCAGCATCCTCGGTGTTAACTTTAGCTCGGGGCTCAAAGTCATGAAAACGTAGCGTCTTTACATTCGTATTGTCGTGATAATAATCACTATAGTTGGGAGTGGAACTGCCGGCAACGCTTTCATCATGCCACAGATAAAAGAAGATGCACAACAACGGACCCAAATTGTAGGCCAAATTGTGACGCATATTTTGTTTATTTGGTTTTGAGGAGCTGCCACGTGCTGCTCGCTGGGTGTTAAGTTAACCACTGAGCGCAGCTCCAACTGTTGAACAACTCTTTGTATAGTCTAGCAACACTGCCAACTATGTAATGTTATTTAAGTGCTATGTGAATTTCATGCCACATGCGTTTGCCATCAAGATACGATACAAACAGTTCATTAAAACTACAACACAACAATCGAGAGGGATTTGCATAGACAGCAGAAGTTTAAGATCAAGTGGATTATGACATGAAGATAAACGAAGTTCAACTGATTCTATTTGCTTAGCTGATGTCTTAAAGGTTAACAAAACATTAAAACTAAATTGCTTGCCATATCGCGAATCTTGATCATTTTGTGGCATCAACAGAGCGGAACGTCAGGCAACAAATTTATTAATTTATTGCTTGGAAAAACGTTATATTTTGGTATGTGAATGTGTCAGTGTCAGAATGTGTGTGAGTGTATCACACATATTATTGTTATATCACCGCTGCAGACACACAAAGGTTAAATCAACAAACAATTTTCGATAAATCAACAACATTTTATGCAACTGATGGCAGTTGTTGCGTAGTAAAATGAGGATCTGCCTATTTGCACATGAACTTTCATGTGGAATTTGAGCAAGGTCAAAAGTGATGGCATGAAATTCATGCCCAAGATTTGGCGTTAGGTTTAAGTCAACAAGCTCTTTCTACAGTCGAATCAACTTGGTTAGATACTTAGATTACTTAGAATCGACTATAGCTCACCAAATATATATTCCTAGCTTTAGTAAATTACTCCCTAGATTCACAAAGTATTCAAAATTTATTAAATGTGCTCCGAATCGAATATTGTTAAACCTTTAAAAACTATTGAAAATTTTGATAGACGACGGAGTGAACCATTGAAAAATGCACCCTCCAAATGTACATCTGCTTAACTATGCAAAGAAATTCGGCTTGATAACGGGAGGCAAGGGTGCTCCAGGGAAGGCTCGCTTTGGCCCCTTCTTAACCGGATTACGCATTCTTGGTTTCTTTGGTTCCTCGTGCACATTGCCCTTGCCGAAGATCCAGTTGAATCGATCTTTGCGTTCACCGACGACGCAGCCACCATACTGCACATAAGCGTTAGGTGGATGCGGAAACATGGTGGGCATGGCCCAGTCATTCTCATTGTACTGCGTCTCCGTGTGCGTCACATGGGTCGTCTTAAGGCGTTCCGGTTTCATCAGTCCCGCCGGTGGCGTTACACCAAAATCAAATTCCGCCTCGCTGTCCGTGGTGTCAGAGAGAACCAAATCGTTTTCGCAATCGTCCATATTTCTCTGGCGGCACTGCCGATGCACTTCGTCGACCAGAAGTTTCTTATCGATGAAGCTGCGGCAGTAGCACCGCATCACGGGCCTGTGGCAAGTGCACTTGCTAAAGCCCATGTTCTTCAGACATCGCTTCATTTCGCGTACCTGCTTCAGCAGCGGATTCTTTACTATGCGAATCTGTACCGGTTTCATGTCCGCGTACGGGTTAGCAGCCCGCTTTAATTTTTCCGCTTCCTTGAGTGGACGCAATGTGATTATAAACTCACCGTTCTTCTTTTCAATGTGTAAGGTGGGAACCTGTTTGAGATCGCCTGGTTTTACACAATGTTCATCTGGTTTTGGAGGCTTGTTCTTGAGATACGATCTATACTTTGAGATAGGTATTGTATCAACGGGAAAGTCCTTGAGAAAGTAGCCCATGAGTTGACGAATGGAACGACGTATGGCACCAGGACGCCAACCAGGACGTTTGGCAAGAGGATTGTGTGTCCAGAGCCAACCCATGTGGCCGGGCACTGTTTGTTCAGCTTCGTGACAATAATTATGTCTTTTACGCCGCTGGCCAAAGTCTATCATTGGCCCATAGAGCCTTGAATTCAATTTCGCTTTGGTTATTTTGTTCTTCTTCTTTTTCTTCTTAAGTTCTCCGCATGGTTCGCACACTTTTAATGTAGATTTGCCTTTCTTGGTCGATTTTGATAGCTTGCAGGCCTCCTGGCATATTTCTCTAATCTTTTCCTTCTTATCCGCTTCAGTAGAACCGCCACCACAGAGCTTACTTAGCTCCGTAAAGACAGTGAAGAGATTTGAGGGAGACTTTGGTGGTGCAGACTTTGGGCAAGGTGGAGCGGCACTGCGGCACTTTTTGATGCTTTGCTTGAGCGCATTGTAATCCTGGATGATTGTCTCAAAGGCCTCATCGCTTTTAATATCGGTCGCTTGCTGACATTCTTCGACCTTAGGACAGTCATCCGCGGGGCCCATGTCATACGTTTTTAAGTCGCTGCCAATTTTCTCGATAAAGTCAACAAGAATTCCCTGGGCGGAGGCCTTCTCATCGTACTCCTTTTCCTCAAAAATGGGCAGTGGCTTGTAGCCGCAGTGCGGACAAGCCGAAATCTGTGGCAGCCACGTTACATCCTCTTTGCACATGGGACACTCTCGTCCACGCATTATGCCCATTTGCTTTAGTTTCGGTGGTGAGAGCTGTGGACACATTCGATTTGTATTGCCCTCACCCAAATGTGATTGTGCAGCAAAGGAGAACTGCCCGCCGGGAGGTGAAGCATTAACCTGTATGCAACCGCTTTTGCCCTGATCGCCACAGCTGTAGATGGCAAAAGGTCCAGCCACATCGATCACCTTGGCCGGTTTCTAATGCGTTGTGCGAATCGTCAGCTCGTAACCTGAAATGAATATTTTATAAACTTACCTCGAATCCGCCTCGCCTTCTCGTTGGCATGCTTTTATCGGAGCAGAAGCCTTCGCCAGAATCATCCTCGTTGCTTACAAAGCCCTGGCACGGATCAGAGGAAGTGTCACCGCCCTGAGAAGTGTCAAACATCATCGCATTACCAGAGTCATCATCGTCGCCGCTGCAAAGGTCCATGTCCGTGTCCATTAAGTACTCTATTGAATTTCAGGCGCTATTTGGCCCCAGGCTCCAGCATTACTTACTCTTCAAGCTCTTGGCACTTCATTTGCATCGACAGCCGTACCGTACATATGCCCACGGTGCAGCCTTTGCACGTCAGCTCCACTTCCTGTGTGTGGGTGATACACGCCATCGTGTTGATTATTTGAAGTATTACAGCATCCGGTAAGACGTAGCAGCCACGACCTGATCATTAGTATAAAGGTTAGATTATCAGCATTCCTTGCAGTTATGCGAACCTACCAATCTCCTTCTTCATGTAGGATACAGACAGACTGATGCCCTCCGATAGTTCCTTGTCTACACACTCGCGGAGCATACTGAAACGAGCTTGGGGCTCACAGGGCATACAGTTGACATTGATTCGATCATAGTTCATGACCAGCTTGCAGCCCCTGCAAACATCGGCAGTCATCTTCAGCTGATCCACATTCTCGAAATCAAGTCCGGGCATGTAGAGCTTCATACAGATCATATTTCCTGTGAAGTTGCGCAGACTATCTTTATCGATCTTGGGTTTCTTTCCCTTTCCCTTTTCCTTGGATGTTTTACAATTCTCGTCTATTTCTGCATTCAAATCTCTTTCGGCATCCTTGGCCTGTTGCAATCGAAAAGCTGGTCCGCAGCACATATCTTTGTCGTCCTTTTTGTTCTTACCATCTTTTCCACTTTCTGGTTTGTTTCTAGTTGAGCAGAGTATGTAGTTCTCCTTATCCCTAGATAGCTCATTGGTTGCCCAACAACATGGTTTCTTGGCCATTGCTAAATGTTTGAAATAAGTTCAAACTGTATAAAATATTATTTCCCTAACTGCACAGTTAATTTCTAGACAAAAAACACAAAATTCAAATTTTTATTTGCTCGAGCCTGGAAGCCAACGCGTTGAAATTTCAATAGAGTATGAAATAAAATGACTTTTTAAACCTTTTTTTTTGGTTCACAAATAAAAACAATCAAGGCATACTTTGATGCAAGGTAATTTTACAGAAGACTTGTTTTTGAAAAAATCATTGTAAATGAACTTGTTAATAATTCAATTACTGGAGAAAGTTGAAAGCTGACACATTAACATAAACAATGTGTAAATTGAATTAAACAAACAAATAAGTATCATAAAATCACTGATCATTTATTCACGCCACATATGATTGTTTACAAAGTTTACATACATATTTTTAAAAGAAAAAACATTACTTAAAATAACTGCTACTTCGCTTGTCTTTATCTTTAAACAAATACGTTGTGGATTGTTAAAATGTGTTTGATTTGTGCCAGACACGTTTAGATTGCACCATATCTGAATACGGACTGTCGTCGTTCTGAAAAGATCCGTCAAAGCCACCCTTGAGACGTTTTTGTGTCTTCTTTGCTTTCTTTGGTTTGTTGATCTTTTTAGCTGGCTTCGGCTCCCGATGAACGAAGCCCTTGCCCATAATCCAGTCAAAGCGATTCTTACGTTCGCCAGTCACACAACCGCCGTACTGTACCAAAGCACTTGGCGGATGAGGAAACATGGTGGGCATGGCCCAATCATTCTCATTATACTGCGTCTCACAATTGACCCGATCTGGTTTCCTTAAGCGTTCGGGTTTCACAATACCCGCCGGTGGCGTTACTCCAAATTCTAATTCGTTCTCACTATCACTTTCACTGAGATCCGAAAATACGAAAGTGTCTCTAATGTCCCCAAAGCCCAGTTGCTCACCGAGCGCCTTAATTTCGTCTGCAACAATCTTCTGATCTACATGACTGCGACAAAAGCAATTGGCAACCGGCTGCTTACAGCTGCACACTGGATAACCCTGGTCCTTGAGACATATCTTAATATTCCGTTTTCCCGTTGCAACGGGATCCTTGCTAATGCGGAAGACAACCGGTTTCATGTTCGCATATGGATTGGCAGCCAAAGCCAGCGTCTTGGGATCCTTGAGCGGTCTGAGTGTGATGACATACTCATCATGTTTCTTGGCTATATGTAGTGTTGGGTGCTGAACCAAGGGTTCTTCCTTATATTCTTGTACTTTCTGGTGAGCCATGCGTTTACTGCTATGAAAGCGAGACTGGACTATTCTATCGGTTGGATAATCTTTAAGAAAATAAGCCATTAGCTCGCGTATGGGCTTTTTGATGGCACCGGGTTTCCAGCAACTGTGGCGCCCCAGCTCGCTCTTCGTCCACAGCCAGCCCATGTGGCAAGGCACTCTTCCCAAGCCGCGGTCACAAGTATGATGGGCTACTGGCGTACGATTCTCGTCCTTGCGAACAATGAAAGTATAACTAAATCAGGAGAGGATTTTTTTTTTATTATTTATGACTTGACTATGATTATTATGCAAACTTACCGTTTGGATTTAACGCGCCTCTTGGTTTTGGGTTTTACACTTTTCAAATTAGGCTTCTTGATTGAATTAGTACTCTCTAGATCTTTAAGAGCGCTTTTTAGGAGACACGATTTTCGACGTTTTTTCTTTATCTTGGAAGGCTTTTGACAATTCTTCTCGCAATCTTTTAGAATCCTACCTGTCAACTCCTTGTCTGGCTTCTTGTCGCTATAAACATCATGCATCTCGGTAAAGATTTTTAACAGTTCCTTGTCTCGTTGTTGCGACGCAGTTGTTGTTGTCGTTCTTCGACTCTTTCCAACTTGCTTTCCGACTTGCTTGACTTGCTTTACCTTCTGTTTGTTCTTTCCTTTAGCCCCCTTCTTAAACACCTGGCTATCAGATGTGGCATTGGGCGTAAGAGGTGTGTTGAGCATCTGATCGCAGAGCTCCTGTATGCGACAACGAGTGCAGATACGATTATTTTTGCAGGTGCACTCTTTGGACGCAGGATTGATAAGCGATGCGGATGAGGATTTCTTGTACAAACTGTCCAGATAGTGTTTGCGTACCAGCTCCGCTGCTGTGGCCGTTTCGTCGAACGGCTGCTCGCTGGGTGGCTCCATATCGCAGCGCTTGAAACCGCAATAGGGGCAAGCGGAGATTTTGGGCAGCCATGTGACGTTCGCATTGCAAACAGGACAGAGTAATGGTGGGGTATACTTTTCGGCAATCAATTCTGGTGGCTCGATCACTGTACCCAGAGCTATTTTGCGTGCCTGCTCCAACTCCTTGATCTGCTGAGGCGTTAGATTTGCATCGAAATTATTCATAGGTTGCTCCTTCTGATCGTCCTCTGAGTCCAGCCAATTTTCATTAGCGGAGTGATATGAGTTGCTAGAGCTGCTCGTGTTGCTTCTAGGGAGCTTGCATTGTCGGGAGTGTTCATGGCATGATGGTGGTGTCGGCACGTGCTCCTTGCCAATCTCCAATTCTTCGAGAAGTTTCATTAACAGCTTATGCTCCATCTCCTTGGCCACATCCAGCTCTGATTGAGGCTGAACGCCTTTCAATGCGCATCCGCATTCCTGGCCAGACGGATCCGTCGTCTTGTGCAAGCAGCTGAACGGTGCTCCAGCATGAGACATCAAACGCTCATCAGTGATGCAACTTTTTTGCGCACATTTGTTAGAACGACCCAAGGTAAAGATAACATCACGGGGATTAATGGACTTGTCTTGCGGAAGACAGACATCATAACATCCAAATGGCACCAAACGGGTGCTAATATTGGGGATTTAATTATATTTTCAGATTTATAAATGAATTTATTGTTAGCTCATGTTTGATTTTCAAACCCATAATTGCTTTGTACTTACTCAAGATCAGGATGTGTACAGCTAAACTTAATATTAAGCTCAACATCAGCTATAAGCTTCTTATTCTTTACCAATTGCACGTTAACCACCTCGTTAATGGTAAATGTCGGATCTGCTAGGCTGGACAACAGCAACGAGGATAAACTACAATTACCACATCCAAGCATTTTATCATTTTCGTTGATGATCACACAGACTCCTTTGGTTGTTAGAGACCCAACAAGATCGCAGGGACTTGCAAGGAACTCACCCAATGGGGAGCTAGGAAAGCGATCGACGAATAGTCGATCTTTGGGCACATCTACAAAGTCGTTAAACAAACGAACGCTGTACGTAGTGCAATCTTCATCATCTTTGGGCTGAAAACTTGAACTTATTACAAGGATATCGTACAAATAGGTCTGTTTAAGCGGTCCCATATCTGTATTGTCTATTAATTATATAGTCAATTGTCTTTAAATTCTGTTGTTTCTGAACTATACAATTTTTTTAATATTTAGAAAATTTTCATTTATGTAAAATTTGTAGCAAATCTGTTGTACAAAGAAAACTGAATTAAAAGGATACTGATAAGTGTCAGATCAGCAAAAGGTTGCTTTGTTTATTAAAAATACTCGAATAAAATTAGGAATATAATTTTATGCGGAAAATTATTGAAATGTTTATGGTCTCACTGTGGCAAAATAGTATTCTTATCAAAACCAAACCAAGTGAGAGTCTCAAAGTTCAGAGTACGACAAGAGAACAGGTAATCAAATACTTATCAACTAACACTTATAACACACTCATTAACTAGTCTAAAAGAAACGAAACACTTAGATGTTTGTAGGTTTTTTGATAACATTTGTATTTTGGTCTTAGGGACCAAATTTAAAAATATAATGATCGTAATTCAAATAATCCCATGAATGCCAAAAAATGGTGAATAAATTATAAAATTATTAGCCATTGTGGCGACTTTTGAGAACAAGGAATTTTGGATTACATTCGATTATAATAACTATTCAGCTGTATTCATTTTACAGTTTCTTCAAGCGAATAACAACAATATATGCAAAGTGTGCGTAATGCGATAAGTTTCATATCCGGGTTATTTTTTGGTTTTCAACTGTGGTATTGGCAGTTTCATGGCTGCTATTGCACCTATCGGAGTTTACTTGCGGGCATTGACGATATCAACAAACTCCGGTTTCAGAGAGGCGCCACCGACAAGGAAGCCATCAATGTCGGGTTTCTTGGCCAGTTCCTTGGCATTGGCGCCTGTCACAGAGCCACCATACTGAATGCGCAGACTGTCGGACACCTCCTTGGAGATCTTATCTGCAAGCCACTTCCTCAGATGGGCGTGCACTTCTTGGGCCTAATGAGAGATGGAAATAAAGTATATACATATATATATATATATTTATATATATATATGAATTTAAATGGGCTCTGTCTATCTTACCTGTTCGGGTGTGGCTGTCTTGCCAGTGCCAATGGCCCAGACGGGCTCGTAGGCAACAACAACGTTGGTCCAATCCTTGATCTTTTTAGCATAGGCGATCATTTGGCGTTCAACCACATCGTTGGTCTTGCCAGCCTCACGCTCTTGCAGTGTCTCGCCAATGCAGGCAATCACCTTAAGTCCCTCAGACAAAGCATGCTCAGCCTTTTCGGCAATCAGCTCGTCCGACTCATTGAAGATGGCGCGACGCTCTGAATGACCCAAGATGACCCAATCGGCGCCAACATCCTTGAGCATGGCCGGTGAGATTTCGCCGGTGAAGGCGCCCTTGCCCACCTTGTAGGCATTCTGGCCGGCAACGCCAATGCTGCAGGGCAACAAATTGCGGACCTGCATCAGATAGATGGCTGGGCAGCCGATGACAACCTCAGTGTTAGCATCCAGAGCAGCATCGCTGAGCACTTTGCAGATGTCGGCAATGGACTTCTGGTCACCGTTCATCTTCCAGTTTCCACCTACGCAAAATTTACGGCCAGCCATGTCGATGCAGTTGTTGGAGTCTGTGTTGAAATTCGCGAAGAACTATACGGCGAAAAGTTATGAAAAAATGTAAACGTTAATACCTTTGAATGTTGTTTAGTGCATGTAGAAATTTTGATTTATAAATCATGGCTATAATTTAGATTTTACTTAAGCGGCTGAAAAAGATACACCTACCCCGAATGTAATCAATGAATGTACTAACTAACCTTCTTCTGACCTTCATATGTCTTCCACTGACACTTAAAAAGCTTTGGAAAAACAGCTGTAAATTTACCCAATAAAGCTTGCGACACTACGCTCTTGAGTGCGTCTAGCGTTAGCTCTCTCGGCGTCGGGTTTCTGTCCATGATGGTTCGATTCCGTGCTATGTTCGCACCTTTTGCAGTAATAGTTTGAAATTGTTTTCCGTTCGCTATCTTATTGTAAGAATAGTAACACTGTCTTTGATTAGCTAAAAACATTGTGTAAAAGTAATTAGTTTTTGTCTATGAATTTTCGTCTGTATACAAAACGCATAACGCTATGCTTGCTTTGTAAATCTCTTAAACAATTATAAGACTCAATTTAGCAAAGACACACATGCAATTTTAAAGAACAACAATCAGCTGTTGCTTGCGATATTTCCAAGCAACAACTTTAAGCTTTCCTATTGATATGCCCTAAAAAAATACCAAGCTTTGTTTTCATGTCGGTATTTTTTGTATATGCATATTAATATTTTATTTGATCTTCGGCTACACAATTATGTTACACATTTATATATAATTTTCACAGGCGCTTCAAGATAAACATGGATAACATGCATAATATGTTTTTGGCATATACATATAACATCAAAATGCCTAAGCAACACACATTATTATATGTACTATATTGTACAATATGTCTAACAATAAGAGTATGCACAATTAAATTGACTTTAAGCTTAACATTTAACAGTAGCTCAAATTTTTAAATTAATAAAGATAATTATATCGAAAATAAATGCGCATAATACACTTAATCGATTGGAACTGTGGGATCATGTTTGATCTTAAAGGAACGCTTTCCCAATCATACACAGAACTTAAACTAAAATCTTTGATTTGCGAGTATTTGCCTAGAGTTGTTTCCTCGCCTTTTGAGGAGCATTGACAGTTGGTCAACTCTCGCCGCTGGCAGCGACTAAGGACGACGAGGATGATCCTGACGTTGAGGTCAACGGGCCTTCGGTCAGTCGGGAAGTGGGTACAAGCACTGGAACGGAAGCGGGAACGGATGCGGGAACGGATGCGGAAACGGACACGGGAACAGGCATAATAGATGTTACCGTTGTCGTCGTTGTGCCCGTCGATGGCTGAAAGCGATTAAAGAGATTGGAATGTTGCATGAAGCTGCCCACAGACTTGAGAGGACTGAAGAAGTGCTCATAGCTTGGTTGCTCCGACTGCCTAATGCTGTTGAGATTATTCGCATTGGTAGTTGTCTCTGACAGCTTGGGAACATTAGTACAGGAGCAGGATCGGCTCTTTTTGCGGTAGTTTCGCGTTAGAGCCGTGGACTTGCGATACTTGGGCTTGTGACTCGGGGAGAGCGGATTGCTGGCACCTTCTATAACATAAACAGCACCTGAGCTGTGCATGGGCAAGCAGTGATCGCTGCTCGAGTTGCCCATTATAAGTTTGGAGCGAAGCTGTGACGGCAATGAGCCATTGCTGGGGGAAGTTCTGGTCGAGCATGGTCTTGAGGGTGGCTTAAACTCCGCACTAATGGCATCTTGGAGCATATGCTGTTGGCTATAGTAGTCGGTGTCTGTGTCGGAGCGAAGTTTCTCACGCATCACGCAGGCCAAGGAGTTCCTCAGCTCGACAGGATCAATGCCTTGATGATTGCTGGTACTTTCCCTTGGCTGCACAAAGACATCCCCGAACTCGAGATCATCGGGCAGACTGATACCATCTTCGGGTCCCGTTGAGTAGTTGTGGCTATCATGGGAAAAGGCGCTGTCGCAACGCTGCTGCTGCGTTGCTGACTGAGCAGCTGGCTGCGCTGTTGCTGGCGCCGAAACAGTGTTGCTGCTGTCATGATCACTCTCCTGCTTGGCACTGGGGAATTCATAGCTAGTCTCGCCTAGCTCGGCGCCACTTGAAGCCTCCATTATGTTCCACATATCCCGCTCAATATCAGTGCTGACGGCCACGGCGGCGGCAACCGTTTGATTGATGCTGTTCACACAGGGACTGAGGACGCCGCATTTGGGTAGCAGTTGGGAGTTTTTCAATGCTTCCTGCTGCTGACGCAGCCAAATGGGCGAGTCTGTAAAAGGGAAAGTTCATTAGTAAGCCGTTTCGAGTTAAATAAAGTAGACGACGCGCACTCACACTCACCCACATACATGCGCGGTTGGGTTGTTGTACGCATTGTGGAGTCCATGGATTGAAGACGATGCTGGCTGGCCACCGAGAAGCGATGGATAGCCTCCGCCTGCTGATCGGTGTCGACGCCCATTAGCCTCAGCATGAGGTTCTTCAGTGCCAAGCGAAAGTCCTTGAGGTGGTAGGCATAGAGTACGGGATTAACTGCCGAATTGAGATGCGACAAAATGATGCAGAAGAGCGTTATCTTTGGATGCACAGTGCAGTTATGACAAAAAGCCATGATGCAGTTAATCGTGTACAACGGTATCCAGCAGATCATAAAGAAGAGAACAATAATTGACAAGTTTTGTGTAGCCTTGACATCCCGTTTCCTTGCGGCGCCCAACACTCGCAACATTACGCCTGTGTGTCCAGGACGACCTGGTGTTGTCACCTGCATCTGGGCGGTAGAGGAGCGACGGCTCAAATCGGAGGCAGGGTTCATGGTGACGATCTGGCGAACCTACGGAAAGAGTGTAGTACTTGAAGTATATGAACTAAATTTCTATAGGAGTAACTTTCAATCCCACCTGCTTAATAATCACGCGATAGATGTGCGCATAGAAGGCTAGCATGAGTAGCGCTGGCGTGATAATTGTGGCAAAGTAGAGAAAAACGAGGTAATCATAGTCCATTACCTCGACAAAGAGGCACGTGTCATTCACTGGCCAATTCGCATGCCAGCCAAAAAGGGGCAGAAAGCCCACAACAGTCCCAGCAACCCAGCACACGGATATGATGCCTGCAAAAGGGGTTGCAAAATGGATTAGCATATGAAATAGACAACAAACAAGACAAGAGACAAGACGAAGCCCTATATAAACGTTGTTCATATAGTCCTTGACCAGCTGACGTCATCATTGCTAGCTGACTCAGCTTACAACTGGCAATGGTCAATGGTGAAATCGTAATGAGAATTTCAAATCTGTTGCACATGTAGCAAAGATGAACATGATTCCTTCAGGCTATTGAATATTTTGTGTGGCTTTGGCATCAAGTCAGGCGACAGTACATTGAACCACATGCAGTTGAACAAATGACGCACAACATCTCTTAGTTCTTAATGGAGTTGTTCAAGCTTTATTAATCACAATGCTTGACATGATTGTGTACGAGGTTATTACGATATGCATAGCAGCCAGCAATTAATTTATGTCTGCTATGTTAAAGACAGAGTTTTGTTCATTTATATTCTGGATTAACATTTACATTTTTTTAACATTCAGTTCTACTTTAAACTTGCCATACTCACTTTAATAACGGTCTGCATTAATAACACGGAAAGGAATTGTATAAAATTCCTGCATATTTTTTGTTATTATGTTTTTGTATATCTTTGTTTGTTGAGATTCTTGCATGCCACAAAAAGCTGCAACTCAAACAACTTAATACTAAATAGTGGCAGCCAGAACAATATGTACTACTATGATGATTTGTGTGTAACTATTATCTAAAATGCTCTAATAAAAGGACAGGACTTGTTACCACAAAGCAACAACGACAATGGATAACACACAACAAAGCCATGAAAAAGTTTATCAATATAGATATATTAGCTCCGTTCTCCTTTTCTTTCCACTTACCAATTGTCGTGCGGGTGCGAACATTGCGTGAATAAGCCATCGGATAAAGAATGGCCCAATAACGATCCACGGAGACGGCGACCAGGCAGAATATGGAAATGGTGCAGAGCACCACCAGCAGTGAGACAGTAAAGAGACAGGCATGCAGATTCCTTGGCAAACCCACCGATGCCAATATGGCAAATGGAACACCAAGAGATCCAACCAAGAAGTCAGCCATGGCCAAGGAGACAATGTAGTAGTTGGTGCGACGTCGTAGTTTACGCTCTCTGCGAAACACAATGATGACCATCAGGTTTCCAATGATGCTAACTATGGCAACGAGCACCTCGAATACAGTATATGGAATGTTAAGTTCGATTTTCGATTCCTCTGCCTGCGTATGGGGTGCAGCAAAGTATGGTGTTATAGGCAGATTAATCAGATTCTCCGAGCGATTTGTGGTGTATGCAAAGTCGGTGTACGAAAAGAATCGAAACTCGGACATGTTGATAGTGGTGGACAATAGGTGAGCAGCGTGCGGATAGGGATTGGATTCCTGTGGTTTCCTCGGTTAAGTCAGCAAATTAACTAATTAATTGTATCGGGGACTTTCGAACGGTTTCAATTATGTTGTGTTTTGGTGCGTGAATTAACTAATTGCTGCGAATTGGTCGGCAAACAAACACAAATAGCACATGTTGCAGTTGCACGTTGCTCATACGCCATGATAGCCGAGTTCCCTTTGGACTGTAACATACGTTGCCTTGGGAGCTACGTCCTTCTCACATACAAGCCATTTCGTATTTTCTGTAAAGAACATAAGGGAAAAAAATTGTAACATGTGAGAGAGAGAGAAAGGTTATTAATCATTGTTCGGCACGTTTACACACAGATACATACACACACACACACACATATACACTCTCCTATGGCTGTGAGTAATTGTAGCAATTTTTTAGTGCAATAAATTGATAAATATTTACCCAAAAAATAAATAATACGCTCTACACGTTCAGAGCTCAAAGTCGATAAGGCCCTTAACTCTAACAACAAAACGAAATAACAGAAAAGTACAATATTTTAGCTGTTAGCATTATCTTTACCGTTATTGTTCGTGTATTTTCTTTATCTTGCTGTTTGTATCTATTTCGGGTGCAGCAAAGCGTTCAACTTTCTTCTTCTCTTAGGATATTGCTTATTTGCCGCTCGTTGAGTATGAAAGTATTAGCAGCATGAGGTCCTTTGCCACAATGCAGTGTTGTAGGATGAAAGTAACGTGCCACTTGCCACTTGCCACTTTGTGTGCTGTGGCATCAATCAATTGCTGACAACAAAATTATTGTAAAAAAGAACTATTTTTCCATTTAATGGACAATGCCAACAGTTGAAACATCTACACGTATGTCAGTTGCAGCTAAGTGCAAACTGTGTCAACTGACTCTCAACTCAACTGACGCACTTTATCATTACTAAGTGAATGGCTTGTCAAATTAACACGTGAATATGTCATAAACGACGCATCGTTTGGTTATTATTTGAGTTTATTTTTGATCCTGGCCAAAACGACGGCTAACCCTCCCACCGGGGCCGGCATATTGCGTGCCGTTGGCCACCATTTTGTGTTAGACATCGTTTTGTGTAATTGGCTTTCGCCCAATTAATTTATTTCACAATATTTCGCAACTAACTTGAACCAACTGGGGAATTGTCGATTAAGTTCAATTGAAAACTTGGCCATTTGGCATTCGCGTAATACCTAAACAATTAGCAAATGGGCAATTGTTTAACTCTCTCGCGTATTGATTTAATTAATTTTTCGGCTAATACAATTGAACGCCTTGAAGTGTTATTAACACTTTAATCAATTGCGTGCGAGACATTTTAAAAAGTATGCACAATAATGAAATAGTTAGCTATGATTTGTTTGAAGTCGTTTGATATGCTATAGCTCAGTCTCAATAGTTGCTGCATATGACAAGCATAATTAAAATCTGTCGTATAGGATACAAGAGCCGCATTTGATTGCAATACGTGAGCGGCAAATCAAATTCAATTTCTTCCCAGTGGACGTTCCCTTGTGGCAGTTCAAGGCAATTTCATCTGTTTCATCTTTGTGTCACACACTTCGTATGCGTAACGAGCATAACTCAAACGCCCCCATGCACACACATACACCCTGGCAAGTTATTTTTTAAGTTTTCTTTTCTAGTAGTTCTGGTCATAAAAAGTTAGTTGAATGCCAGACATTGTCATGCCATAACAGACCCATGATTTTCTTGCAGCTTCCAATTGAAATTCAAGTGGAAAAACGCTGTCAAAGTCAGTGTTAAATAGCTCTTAACACTTGTTTAACATTTTCCACAAGGACGTTGGATTAAAGCACCCCTTCGATTTTGGCCTTGTTGCCTTGTTATCACCATCTTTTTGGCAAACGCTGAAAAAAAATTTATCCCAACTTGTACCATTTATCTTAATACTTTCTGCTCGCCCGAGTGCCTGCTAGCCAACTCTTCTCTACGGTTCTTGTGTGCAGTCACCCTACGCTCCAGTAACCTCCGTTGCACTACTTCAAATGATTCACAGTCAGAGTCAGGCAGCTGCGATAGTGAATGACCTACTCATAATACTGCAACTTGCTGTGCATATAAACATACACCCACACCCACATATAATTCTGTTCATGACTCAGTTTACTCAGTTTCGATAGTTCTAAAATTATGCAAACTTTGGCAAAGGTCACAAGATAATCATTGCGTATTGTGATAATAAATGTGGCAAAATTAATATAATGTATGACAGCATTAAAGCGTTGCAAACTTGTATAAAAATAAACTTTAACTGTTTGCTGAACTTGTTTCTTTATCTGAATTATTATATTTAATTAATATAATGTCGCTGGATATATCTGGGTCTATCGAAGCTTTGCTGGTTTTGTGTGCCGTCATCAGTCGACGTCGTTTATTTCTGTTTAATTACTAGAAAATGACGCTAGGGAAAGCAGAATTGAAATTCTTTCTGAGCAGCTGCACGTTTTTCTTACTATAAAGTAGGAAAGACATTTGTTATGTGTTAATAAGAGAAATGGGCAAGAAACCACAGGCAAGAAATTATTTTTCCTTTGGTCGAAGTTCTACACAGCTTTGAGTTGGATTTATCTTTGGCTAGCTTGTTAATCGGTTTGAGCTTTTAATTGTCTTTCTTAGCAAAGCAGTATCTAAATGCAATTATTTTGATATAAAGGATGAGTGTGGTTCCGTTTTCTCTATCAAGTTTTCCTTCTACTGAATTACATTTTTCATTTCAATGGTGAAGGAAACCTATGTGAACTAATATTATTATAGTGGAACATAAATCTTTCGATAAAGTACAGAAGTCGAATATATTCTTTGTATGTGATTGTAAATATACACAAATTTTATTACTATCATGATTGAAATATCCAGTGTTATACACGTATCTCTTCGTAGTAAACAACAAACAGCTGAATTGATGACATGACGCGTGTTAATGCAAAAAATATAATGTTAAAATGTGTGGGGGATTGTTTTGGCATTTGTTATGTTGTTTTTATCTTACTAGTGAATCAAAAGTACATACCAATGCAACGTATTCGTATTATCACTACGGGAAGTACGCATTACAAAACGTATACTTAATATTTGCATGTTTTCAGCACGTGTGGACTAAAAAACTGGAGTAAAACAAAAGTAGCCCTGTTGCTCTTGTTGCAATAATATCATGACGCGTTCATTTCATGCGGACAATCCCATGGATTTTGCTTCTCTCCCGTCGGTTGACTGGGAGATGCGTCGTGTGCTGTTAACCATGTGATGTGCTTCCCATGTCATTCGTAAATAAAGCGAGCCGTCTGCTTGATAAACATATATATCACACGTTTATGTACTTGAATGCAAAGACCAGTGTGTAACCACTATCAGACTATCGGACAACTAACTAACGGCTAACATGTGTGGCTAACCTAATACTTTTTGGCAATTGCAAAAAGGGTAGTCAGTTTGAGTTTGCCAGTTGTCAGCACCCTTCTCTTGTTGCTGTCCTTCTGTCTGTCTGTCTGTCAGTCTGTCAGGTGGCTTTGCTATCAATTGTTTAGATGTATCAATCGGCTCGATAAGACGATTAATAGAGCGACAACTACGAGAAAAAAAATTCTTATCGGTTGTGGTGTAAACATATATGTAAATTGCACGTAATTAAATGTTATGAATTTTTTATCTACCGCAAAGCAATTTCCTATGCTGATATCTATTGAAACTCCAAACACCCTTAACAACAAATTATTGATTGACATGGGAGGCTGCTTAATTTGCAATTCAGATGCTTCTGTCTTTCTGTTCCTGCTCCTGCTCCTGCTCTCTGTTTCTCTGCATGTCTGTCTGTCCAGTGAATTGATTAGTTCTTAGTGCAGCCAGCCTTGACAGGGGATTCAAATCAATCAAACTGTGTGTGCCACTAAGCTCCTCCCCTACCGGCTTACTGTCCACCCTTCCCCTTCTATTTATATTTCATAACATTTTGGTTTGGGGGGTGCGTATGAGTAAAATTGTATGCTTCAACAACTAATCTCAAAGCTCAAAGGACACAAAGCGAGCACTTGTCAAAGTCAAAAGTTAGCGGCATATTTAAAAGGATTTGAGATTGAATTTGGCTTACGCTTGAAGTGAGTCGAAAAAGTTACGAGGCAAATCCATCATAGCTGTCCCTCTACTCAACCATCCATTGACAATACTTTAAAGCTGCTTAAAAAGTCCGCTGTCAAGGACATCGCAGCAAAAAGTCGTATCTCTGCATAAGCAGCTCTGCTTAGGTGGATATTTTGTGAGTAAAGGAAGTCCGGCGAAATTTAAAAGGGATAAGCACGAGTTAAACACACATTGCCACAATAAAAAAAAAATAAAAACACCAAAAACAAATATTTATAAAACCAATAAAGATTCTATTGATGTTGGTTGGCTTGTTTTCCCATTCATGCTTATCCATTTTCATTTGTGTGTATTCAATGCTACAGCCGATTGCCCTTTCATTGACATCCGACAGCCGCTTGTGCGACACATGGTCAAAAAGGCCAACAACAACAATTGGTAACTGTCAACTGGAAGGTGACGTCGATTCAGTATACGGAACAGAGTCCAGAACCCATTCACACATACGTCCCACGCACGCCAAAAACGAAACGAAACGAAACGACACAAAACAACATTTCGTTGACAGCTCGCACACATTGTTTGCATTCTTGTTGATTTTGGAGCAATGACACGCATCTCGTTACAGTTTACCCAGTTCCTCCCCTCCTCCATTATTGCTCTGGCCTTAGGGTTTGGCCTTTTTGCGCATTTGTTTTACGCCAAGCAAGTGTCCACAAACATTAAATGGCGATGCCGATGGCGATGCCAAAGCTTTCGTTATCCTTGTGCTGACAAGTCAGCTTGAGAGCGTATCTTTTGTCAGTTAAGGGTATTCTGCGTTTTTTAGCTTGGCATCTTTTATTTTTTTTTTTACAAGGTTGACTTAAAGATGAACACAGAATTTAGAAAAAAAGGGAGCATAAATATTTTCAAAGGATGTGGTAAATAATAGTTATTGAATACTTTTAACCAACACAAATATATTTTTGTATGTTTTTATACAAATTTAATATGTTAAGCTGTTAAGCTTAACTATCTATATTTGATTTTTATTGTAACAAAACAATTTCAAGTTAATTGATTGCTTTGTGGCTGTAATTCTCGGAATGCGATAAGATTTATGTATTTTTGGAATGTTTTAAGTTTGCCTCTTGCGGAAGTTCTTCGAATATTACCAAAAATATAATTAAACAGTGGAAGTTTCAATACGTTTTACAAATTTAGCTGAAGCATAATACTCAGAGTGCTTGTAGCTTAGTTGGTAATAATTTAAGCTCTCTCGTCTCAAAAAAGATGCTATTGTGTTGTTTATCTACACTCTTTGCAACTGTCAACAATAGAGCACACGCATAAGTCGATGTGTTTACAGTGAACACACGCTGGCAGTTATATTTAATTACAATGCGCCCAAAAATGGCCTTCGACAATTGCTGTAACAGGAGACAGTTAATGATGTGTGGTGTTGTTTGTTGTTGTTCATTAAGGGGCGTCCGAAACTACGTGACCAACTGGAAGGAAGGGAACAATGAATGAAATAACTGTAACATCCTTTGGTGCGTGATTAAAAACAAACATTCCAACAAGTGTCGCACTTAGTTGAAACTTAATAAGTTGAGAGACGCTGCTGTGCGTAGAACTTGCTCATTTCCGGCGGATGTGATTCGCATAGAGAGTCAGTTAGCCAGCAACAAACAAAGTTGCACACAGCTCAAAAATTAATGCAAGCTGCGTGCTGGCCATGTTGTTAAGCTTTAAGCGGCTTCTGGGTCGGTACTGGTTCTGGTTCTGGTGCTGGTTCTGGTTACTCAGGGGGCAGGCTAGGCCAGGCCGGGCCACCCGAGCTGAGCTAATCTCGGCGCTGAATGCCATTAAATACATTTTAATGTTTGCAACACGCCACGAGCTGTGCGGCATTTGCATTTAAACGATCTCCATTTCCAAAAATTACTTTATTTATTTTTTTTAACAACCAAAACGGCGTCGAAAAAAAACGGCAATAATCAAATATGCTGTGTTCATAGTCCATTAATATTACTATTAAAATGGCATTTCATTAAAAAATTGTGTTTGTCAATTTTTTAATTTCTTTTTTTTATTTTTTTTTTGGCAACAATGACGTTTGAGTTAAGGATTGCCCCGAGAAACGACGTGCAACTGTTCAGGTACGCCATGGCGGACAGTACCAACCGTTGTTTTACCCTAACCGAATGGGGTATCTTACTTTCGAGCTACCTTATCAAGCAATTGACAACAATCATGTAAACAATTTATGAATCATTCCATTAGAATCAACTGACTTAAATGATTTAAATAAACAACTTAAAGTAGATTACAAATTAGCACTTTTAGTAGATGTTTGGCAGTTATTTTGAGTGCTGACTGTATACTTTTCCTCGTGCCATGCACAATATTATATCATTAATTTAAGCATAATTCATTTACACACAATCAAACAGGCACACACACACACAAAGGTGCTGAGCATGTCGTTTATTATAGGGAGAGACAGAGAGAGAGAGAGAGAGACGAAAGACCAGCCAAACACAACTGACCGTTCGACCAATTGTCTGATTGACAGCTTGACCGATTGACTGTGTGTCCGTAATTATCTCTGATAAAATTAATGTGCAACGTGTGCACTGAACTCATCTCTAATTCGCTACAGCTCATTGAGTACGTGCTGTGTCAGCATCGCCTTCACCACCCCCAACTGCATCAGGTGGGGCAATGCACCTGTGCCAAATATTGTGGGTGTTGACAGAGGGCTTCAAAAGTTTCTTTGCTCTTTATACTCTTACTTGTGATATTTAAATAAGTTCTACAGACGCAATTTGCCATCTTAAGTAATCCACTTTAGCGAGCAGTTAAGCGCACACATACACAAACACACTTCCAACACACACACACACACACGTTTTCTGAAGAACTAATCCAGGTTTGTTTTTGTTGCATACCATGAAAGTTTATAACAGGCTCAGACAAATGGAAAGTTATGACGATAAGAAGAAATGGCTTGCAAGTGGGTGTTAACTGTATGTATTTGTGTGCCCAAGCTATAAATGTGTGTGTTAACTGTGCTGTGTGATTGCTTTAGCGCCAATTCCGTTTGAGATCAATGCAAAATGTAATGCAATTGAGCGAAGCCAGTTGCGAATGCGTCGAAAGCAAGCAATTGCAATAAGTAAGCCAAAGGCCGCAGCACAAAAGTAATTGGCTTAAAAAGGGCCAACTTAAAGCTATTACTAAGTTAAGTTTTACTGTATCTGAATCAACAAAGGGAAAATATTATAAGTTTTCTCCTATCAATATTTTGCCTACTTTCGACCAAGGAATAAGTTATAAAATGGAAAATATGCTTCACATTCAATTAACATTGCCTTCCAATTTATAGCCTAATAAATAAATGGATAAATATTTAGCACCTTTAAGTGGTCTTAAGGTCTTTTCCGCCGAGCTAAGAGCCGTTAAATAAAATGAGTTTTAACTTGAGTTTTATAACCGTTTTTCATGCGGTTTTTTTTCGCTCGAACTGGAAAGGTTACACACACACACACTTAAACAGTAAAGAATGATATTTAACTTGTCTGTAACGTCGAACACACACACATATCCACTGTGTATTGCAGGCGCTGTTAAAGTGCCCATAAGGGCAGCTAATAAATGGACACAGTGATGTCAACATTAGGTAGACAACGCCCACGTAACAACCACAAAACAAGAGAGTGTGTCAGGGTGACTGATCCATTGGGATTTGGTACTCGTGGCTGGAATATCCATCATATCCCGAACGTACAACACAACAACCCCCCCATTCGAGGTGAGTGAGCGGCCTGTCAAAATATTGGCACTGGGTCTTTAGTTAACATGAAGGTCAACTGCACATTAATTGCACATTGCAGTTGGGCAGTGGCAGTGGCAGAGACGAAGAAGAAGAAGAAGCAGAGATGGGCGTGTCCAGTTTTGTGTGTGGCAGATAAATCTGTGACAGTCACAGGCATTCACATTGCCGCGTGCCAATTTGCAGTTGCAATTAGCGTTCTGTTTATTTTCTAATTGAACGTTAATTGGAGTGGGCCGAAAACTTGGTTCCTCGTGTTTGCCAATGGCGAACATGCTAAAATCTGCGTTCGCGTCTCTGTTTACGTATTCGTGACTTACATTTAATTCAAATAATCGCATACAAATCAGTTTTGTTCACTCTTTGTCCAAACGGCTCATCAGAAAGTCAACAAAAACAAACAGACAAAACAGACAAACAAAATCACAATTTCAAATCTTTCTCTCCCGCATTTTGCAATCAGCTTATGAAATATATTTTCTGTTATTCGCACAACTAAAAAGTGTGAGGGTAGTACCAAAGGGGTTTTGAGTAAACAGTACGTGCTGGTATTTTATATACTTATATGACTTATGTTGCTGACGGATACGCATAGACAGCTCTTGGTATATCTACGTTGCGCATCCGCACCGTTGCACACAATTTACTCAGACAAAAATCAAACAAGTATCAAAAGCTTTTTGGCATTTGAGAAGGTACTTAAAATAAAAACATTCTTATGATAGAATATGCCAGAATAAATCGCATAAAATGATGGAAAGCCTTTGGTTGCCAAGGCACCTAAATGCCATACAGAACTTCTTATCAGTCAATTAAATTGGATAGACTGATTTGTGATTTGTGCCACTCAAATTATTTTTCCTTGAATCGCAGTGAGCCGATTCAAAATAATCTGACTTTGTATATCTAACCAGCCCTAAACGCAATAAGTGAGCAGCATAATGCCACAAGACATACATACTTTAAGGAATTCAAAGAGCGAGGCACAAATGCATTTATATTTAGCATACTTATTCGATAAACTTCATTGAAATATATTGTGGAATCGGAATGAATACAAATAATGTACTCATTCATGTCAAATTTAGTTAATATATGGTTAGCAAGCTAAGAAATATAAAGTTTAAGGAACTAAACATAACTAAAACCTTATCTCCGCACCTACTTTAATTTCCTCTATTCTAAGAAGCTAAAAATTACTTTTCTTATTATTTTGCTCATTTCCTTTGTACAACATAGGCAACATTACATCATAACTTCTTATTTATTTATATATCTTGTTATCTGAAAAGTTCTTCGCTCTCTGACGAATTCCCTTGAATTGTATCTGCATGAGCATTTATGATTGTATTCGCGCTAAGTAGCTTGACTACTTATCTTTACGCATACAACTGCATATAATATGCATCTGAATGTGTATGTGTGTGCGTGTGTATATGCATTTATGCCCGAATGAATGGTCAACTCGCGTTCGTCATTTGGAGGCTTAACCGGAAATTTTTAATTTAATTAATTTATACACAAAGGCGCAATCAACAAAAGACGATTGCAAACTGCTATGCCCCTTCATGCTCCCGCCAAGCCCATTACCATTGCGAAAAAAATAGTAGAATGAGAATGCATGTGAATTTGCGGTTAGAGGGCAGTGAGCACATCTGTTGCATGCACGCAGCTACAAAATACATATATCTACAATGTGTGTGTTTGTGTGTATGGATAAGATAGATAAAACTGAATGGCTGTCGGCTCTCAAGATGATGTGCACCGTGCATTATTGCAACTGCTCGATTTGCTGTGAGAAATGCCAACCGTTTTGCCATAACTCATAAGCAGCGGGCGGCAATATTTTCCATACATTTCCCATCCAACCCACCCACTGCCGAGCTGCATCTCAATTTGCTCTTTCGTACTTTCATCATTACCTACAGCTGCTGCACACGGGGGGCGTATGAGCAATGGCATGTTTTTGCAGACTCATTTCCACTGGGCCTTGATGTGTCCCGCAGGTGAACAGGTAAACTATCATTTGGCAATTGCCTGAGTATGTTCAAGTTGATTGAATAAGTTTTTCGCATTAAATGATGCACAAACGAAGGCCAACGCACAACGCAAACTTTGCCGTAGCAAAAAGACGGATATAGCAATTAGCAGGCAACATAATTAATTTGACAAAAATAAACTAACAAAAGGGCGGGCAACACACACACAGACACACGAACGAACACACATATCATGCAACAGGTCATTAAAAGATGCGACGCATATAAATTATTCTATTACAAATACATATGAATATGTTTTGAGTATTTGAGCACTATTTTTTATAACTGAATGCCCACAATTCCCAACATGTCCGAGCTTTATTGATTTTCTCACTGTTTTTGGTCAACGCATATGTTTCAATGTATTCAAATATTAACACCCCTGTTTAGCATACTAAAATTCAGAGAACCATTAAATTTATCGGTTTTTCGTTATGTGCGGTTCAACTAATGGCTTAAGGCTAAACCAATTATTAAACCTTATATGATTAGGATTTACGAGTATAAGTATTTTTCCACAGGATTAGTTTTGAATGAGTTTTTTTTTTTGTTTCACACAATTCAAACAAATCAAGCTGAAACTGACAGCCTTGAGTGCAAGTTTGTGTATAAAAAGTAACCAAAATATCAATTAGAGCACTCATAAATAAAATTCACACACACATCAACCATAATAACGATGGCATAAAAATTTGACAATCAATCAATTTACCTAATTTGTATGCAAATTTGTAAACGGTTTTTATGAAATTTCCTTGAATTGAATTAAAAACTTCTTTAAATACACACAATAACAAACACAACACTTTTATTTATTTTTGTTTGCACTGAAATTTCTTAACTGTTACTTTCTAGTGTGTTTCAATTTCACTTTAATCCACAAATCGTGAAGATTATTTTGTTTCGGTGAGAGTGGCACTTTGAGAGACGCACCTGAGTGTGGCACCTGTTGCGGTCAAATGAATTTAAAATCGCCTCCGATATTGGCGCGTTAATTTAATTGACACTTGGTTGGGTTTAGGCCCGCCTATAAAGTGGCGATGGAAAACTTTTTGGCCAACTTAAGCTGTCAGCGTTCCATTGACAAATATTTGTGAATTTCGATTTTTCGCATACGAAGATTTTGAATTTGATATTTGTAAGGTTTAATGACGCACGCTCAGTTTGAGTTTGAGTTGGATTTTGAGTTAAAGTAAAATTTGTTATTTATTAACGCGCCTGCTGCGAAATTCATCCGCGCTGCCCAACGCTCGATGGCAAAATGCGCAAACAATTTGCTGGGATACAACGCGGCTGCCGGATAGTAAATACAAATACTAACACAAAAGCGATAGCAACTGCGGTTGTTGCGACTGTTGCGCAGCGGCTTCTCGGCATCGAGCCGACGCGGATTCGACTGGATTCGGCCGGCGAGAAGCCCACCCAAATAAAGCGACCCCCATTTTAGATGATGTTTTCGCATGTTGAATTCTTTATTTTGTGTGGTGAATTCTGAGCGTCAGTCAATTGCAATGGCTGCCAAAAAGGGAGGCAGGAACAAATCTCAGCGAATGTAAATGTAAATGTTATTTTTATTTTATTTTTATTATTATGCTCGCCTTTTTTAGTGTCGCATAAAATGACCACATGCTCATATTAAGCATACGTCGTATTAGCCGCTTAAGTTTATTTCGGTGCTTGCTATAAATCTCTTTTACACTGTTTCAGGGACTTTTCAAAATATCGCATAATTGAGATATAAACGCGAATATTTTGTCACAGTTCTTTGACTTCCAAACATAAATAAATAAAAAAGTGACAATTTGTCGGCATTTTCAATCAACAGCACCGAAAGCAGTTCATTGATATTAATTGGAAAGTTTTGTCCGCCGATCGAGTTGAACTGCGGCGCCACGTTGACTGACATTGCCCTGGGCGCTATTTAGACCCTGGGCTAGCTAACTCATAATTCAATCGAACGCTTCTGCATGTGGCCAAAATCAATATGTGCGATTTTTGTTGTTTTTATGAGCGTTGCGTTGACAGTTCCGCCGGCCTCAGCTAGTTAGCAGTTCAATCAAAATTGTTTGCCGCATATTAATTGGCACAGCCCGCATTTTTGCTACTGTCTGCGATCATATTACTTCGCAGTGTTATTAATGATTCAAATATTTATAGAAATTTCATTTAATTGACATTTGACGCACGTGCTGAGCGTGCAAGTTTTGTTTGTTTGTGATGTTCTTTTAGATTAGGCCTATATTATACAAATATGAACGACCCTTGACCTTGTAGCGTCGTTTGCCAAATTCAATATTTTTATTACCTTGACACCATTTGACATCAAATTTACGCTGAAAGTGTTTTTCAAACAATCAGTTTGATTACGCGCCAGTCTATTTTACTAAGCTTTTTGCAGACTTAAAAATGCTTCGTTCAAATTGTGTGTCTTCGCTGAAGGTTTATGTCTGTGATAATGAGTACTGAACTATTTGGTATAAATACAGCTTAGCACTCTTATACCTATAAAAACAGCATCAACATGTACATGATTGTAAAGGACAGTATAAGAAGAAATATAATCGGTTTGTGTCTCTGCTTGAGCCCATCAAAGTTTTCGGTTTAACATATTCAAAGAGATAAGATCAATGACTTTTTTAGGTTTTAAAAACATTGAGTGCTTCACTAAATCAGCATAATTTATTTTTTACAACGTTACTAAAACCTTAAAGATAGTATTCTGCTCTACTGCGCCACATGGCAACCACTTGACTTCAGCATGTCTGGGCATATCGTGTACATATATATGTAAGGAAAACGCATTGTAATGAGATCCCTTAAGATAACGTTGTTCAAGAAGCGCACAACATTCAATGAATGCCCTTAAGACAGCCAATAGCGATAAAAACTAAAAAACACACAGTGGCAAAAGTCTTGATTGTAGGAAGGGGTCTATTTGTGTGCATGAGAGTGTATTTAGGGTGGGGAACACATTTCGAGCGTTCAAATTGTTCACAAAGTACGAGTATATGTCAGCAAGTGGGAACTTTAAGCTTAGTGACACGATCTGCACATGGTTGCGCCGGCAAAGACTGTGACAATTATGATATCGTGTTACCATCGGCAAGAGCCATAAAAAAAAAGCAACAGCAAAACAAACAAACCGAACTGCAATGCTTCCCCAAACAGAACAAGTAGGAGTGCTGTTGTGATACGAAGACGAGCTAATACGAAGATATACCCTGTACGTAAGGGAATTTTGATTGGAATTGTTTTTAGACTTCCTTACTAACTTACTACTTTTATTCTTAAAGATTGATAAAAATTGTATTCAACAAATCAAGGAAGATTTCTTAAATACTTTTACGACTTTACTTATATACTTATATACTTTCATCCCAACAAACAAAAAACAAACCTTGAAGCTCCCCGTCTTGACCTAGGGTATATAAATATAAATATCTCTGCGTATATATCATATCTATATGATATTTACATATGGTCATTTTATACACTCACACACACACTCACATGCACAGTGACACACAGACAGACAAAATAACGACAACTGAGCTGCGCATTAAGCATTAAGCATTTTAATTAATAGCCCCTGTTTGGCAGTCAACCCAGCCGCGCCAGACGGCTCAGCGCCCAAGGCAAACTCTCTGTTAGCTCAGTCTTTAAATTTGCGCGTTGGTGAAAGATGTGGCGCAACGGAGGCGGTTTACAAACAGAAGAAGAGAACTCAAATCAAACAAGTAAAAGCTAAGCTTCAATTGGCAAGAACGGGAGTGAGAGAGTCGCCATGTGCTGGTGCGCACGTGTCTATTGGACGGTCTTGCAGAATCTTTTCGCTCGTTTTTATAACAGCCTAACGGAGAATTGCGCCTGCTTTGAGAGCCATCGACAGCGCTGCTGCTGCGGCGGCGTTGGCTGCTGCTTCGGTTATAGGCGCCAGGCCAGCGACGGCGACGTTGACGGTGACGTTGACAGCGAGTCTGGCAAACAAGTTTTCGAAACAATCGTTGATGACGTTCAGCAGCATCGACATGCTTATGTCATTGTTGGTGAGTTCTAAATAAAGCGTGTGCTCTAATAACAAACAGCCAACTGAAGCTTACTCAAAAATGTATCGATAGATGATGCTGATGCCAACTATGAGGAGATAGATCAGCGACAAATCGAAACAGAACCGTACTATTTTACCGTAGATCGCACTATGGCAGAGCGTATGCTGTCGGAGCGTGAGAATGGCGCTTGTTTGGTGCGTCCCTTCAAGGCGACCGATGTGTGCATCAAGTATATAGTGAGCATCTGCGCAGATCGGCAGTTTTATCATCTGTTTGTGCGACAAATCGATGGCAGGCAACGTTATGCGATTGGCCAAATGAAGCCCCATGAACGAGTGTTTCCTTCGCCCTGGTCAATAATTGAGTTTTATGCGGAACATCCGCTTCTCTGCACTAACAAGGAGTGCTGTCAGAGGATCCTTTTGAAGCCCATTAGCTGTGCCTGATTTAGGCTTAGGTTATTCATTTTATTGGGATATACGAGTTAAAGATTAATTTATGTACAAATTGAGTAACTTAGTATGTATATATAATGTTCAGGTGTATTTTAAGTGGCCACAACGGCCTTGAAGGCACACTTATTATTCTGCATTATAGCTGGCCACAAGAACGCTTTGATAAGATCCGAGCGACGATCCGATTGTGGATGACGTTCGTGTTTCTCGGGACGCAGAAAGCCTGAGATGAAAATTGAAAAAAAGTTGACGTTTATAACACGATCTGGCTTTTAAATAGGTTAAAATATTATTGTTAAAAAGTAAATTGTAAAAATTTAATAGTATTAAGAATGTTTTTCAAGAGAATTGAGAAGTAAGAAATAATTTTAAGAACCCATTTTGTATACGAAATTTGTTAAAAGCAATTTACAAAAACATGTAATTAAAATTGATGAAATATTGTTTTTCTATCTTGGAATATTGGGATTTTTGTCTTGCCCAATGCCTGGAAGTACTCACCCAGATTAAAATCAGTATCCAGATAGTAAGGCGCCTTCTGATTGATCATGCGCCAAGCCAATCTGACGCAGGCACTGACAAAGTGTGTTAGTGGAGGACAGGATTCCAGGCAGGGATACTCATGCAAAGTGGACAGCACCTGATTAAAAACGGATCGCTCAATCTCACCCAGCGGAAAGCTGTCCGTTGTCTCATGTAGATGATGTCGCACCGATCGATCCAAGGCGAGGGTCGTCTCGCAGCTGCTGTCCAGCGGACAGTTGAGTACTCGGCGTACCTCCAGCACCTTGCGCTCCCGCATGCCGTGGCACAAGCGAAAAGAAAGCTGTAATATGTAAACACAAAGAAAAGAAGCGAAGATAAGTGAAAAGAAAAAGAAGCTCTAAAATATGCCAATCATTATCAATGGTTCAATAGCAGTTCACAGCCAACGGCCACAAACTTAAAGTTTAAAATCGAAAACCAAACCCAAAATCGTTGACCAGCTGATCCGGCCAATTGCCGGTGTCATTCATCTTTCCCATCAACCAAGCCACTTGTCTTTGT
Organism: Scaptomyza tumidula; assembly: GCA_035044465.1. Lineage (NCBI taxonomy): Eukaryota > Metazoa > Arthropoda > Insecta > Diptera > Drosophilidae > Scaptomyza > Scaptomyza tumidula. The sequence goes on along the minus strand of JAWNNW010000679.1, from coordinate 91,388 downwards.
CTCTTGATCTTTTTCTTTCTCCATTCAGCAACAAAGATCGAAAGTTATTTATCTATCTACAAGTTTATAGTAGATAGGCAAACTCATCAAACCGGCAGCACTCGATCGCCAACGTAATTTTTCAGCATCGACATCGGCATCAGCATTTGCATCAGTCAACCTGAGGCATTTAACTTTCTTCTTTCTTCTATAACATTAAATCAGTGCCACAAACTCGATCAGATGCCACGCCACCTGGCTAAACGCTACGATGCAAATTGATATTTTGCAATAACAATTTGCCACCTAACTGTTTATTTTATCTTTATCCTAATCTGCAACCTGATACAGCAGTCTGACATCGTTATTAATATACATTTCAATTCGTTCATTTTGTATTTTAAACTTGAGATACATCATTCGATTTATAAATTATGACTTTTATCTTAAGAAAGCAAGTCATTTTATTTTATAGCTCGAACTCTTTATAGTTAATGAACAGCACAAATACATAACTGTTTTATTATTATTAAATTATTCATAATTTCGTATTTAATAATAAATTTGTGAAAATTGTGACTTAATAAGAGCTTCCCATTGTTTACTGACCCATTTTTTTTCAGATTCTTTATTAAATATTCAGAACCGGTTATGTAAACAAATCTTTATAAAATGACGACTTTATAAGAAACTAATTAGATTGAGCGAGTTTTCTGTGTTAAAAGTATTAAAGTTCGCTTAGCTTCTTCTTGTTTGCTTGTTGGCTACATTTCAAAATGTTTGCTCATCAACTTACCACAATCATGGAGAAGAGTATCTTGGCCTTTAAACTGTGGACATGCTTCAGCTGTGGCAAGCTGTCTAACGCCTCCAGGGCGTCTGCACGGTTCTCAATGTAGAGATTTCGATAGTGTGACACCATTTCGCTGCGGAGCAAACAAACAAAGAAAGAAATGAAAGATGCGTAGGCCAACACAGATGCCAACTAGATAATTAGAGTGAGAGTATATGCCAAAGATGTGTGGGTGACAGGCAGGCAGGCAGCACAAACGAATCATGTCAAGTGCAAATAAGAAGAGAAAATAAATCCAAGAGTGTAAATCTTGTGTTCTGCTTACCTGCCATCCTCGCTGGTGGAATCATCAGAGTGGTAGCCATCGCTGCAACTGCTGCCGCCAGCACTGCCAGTGGCGTTAACTTTTGTAGCTGCCACAGGGCTGGGGGGCACACTCTCCGGACCCATCATGTGGAGAACAACCTCACAGCCACGCGAAAAGTTCATAAGTAGACCAGCTGCAGGTCGTTTCTCAATGTGCGCCTGGGCATCAAGACGCTTTACTTGACCCACACAGGAAAGCACATCTTTGTCGTTCTCCACCCGAGTACTAAGATTCTCGATCAGTGTATGTAATTGCTTCAACGCTGGCTTATCCAACATGGTTAACAGCGTCTTGTTGTCAATCAAACGCTGTTGAATATCGCCATAATTGATGGCCAGTAGACGCTGATGGGATGAGTGTGCCGGATCTTGGTTCACTGTCACCATGCTCAACTCCTCCAGCTTGTGTATGGCCATCTTGTAAGTATCTACATGTCGTTGCAGTTCCGACTTGAGTGCCACATGCAACGATATCAACTGTCCAGCTAAGGCAGCATCTGTTGTCAGACCATGGACACCCAATCCCTGTACAGCATTGTCAAAGCTGCGTCTTCTCTCCCGCAGTACCTGACGCAATCCAGGCTCATATTGTGCCAATGCCTGCAGCAGCTTATTGCAACGCTGCCTCAGTCCACTCTCATGTGGATTGGCAAAGAGTCGCACAAGCTGCCAAACAACAGTCTCACTGGGCACATCCGGTTTAGGTGTGCTATTCAACGTGGTTAGCCTGCAATAGAGCAATAGGAACAGGAAGTTTAACAGTTATCTCAACCCATTTAATATGTCACTTACCTTGTGTAGAAGGACTCCAGTAGATATGCACTGTGTGGCAAATGCTCCAGCAGCAGATCAATGGGCAGCTCTGCGATTACCGAATGCAACACCGATGGACCCAGACGACCCACAACCCCAGCTGCCTCACGATACTGTCGCCCCTCGGAGAGCAGCATGAGGCGTCGCAGAACCTGCCGCGGACTGGTGAGAAATTCGCGACCATCTCGTGATGGTCCACGTATGCGTTCCCGACTATCTGCCATGGATTGGCACTCTAAATGCGATTGATAGATGGCGTCCTGATGGTTCTTGAGCAGCAATTGTTTTCTGTCGAGGAGGCCAAAGTCTGATTAGACTTGAACGGTTTTGTATAGTGGCAACAACAATGTAGGGTTAAAATGCAAGATGGTTTGGAATGCGTCTTTTTTATACAAATGGTGATGAGAGAGCGAGCAACTGCGTCGAATCTGTGGAATCTCTTACAACAACTTAGGCTCCATGGCGATTGGCAATGCGTGGGCGACTGACTGTCTTAGATACACTATTGTATATATTTGATGCGTAGTTAATGCTGGAAATTAAATGGAGAAAGAAAAAAAGGCATTACTCATGAGTAGGAAATCTGTTTGGTTAAAGAATTCGCTTAGACAACAACGACAACAACAACAATAAACACAATTGGCACTTTCACCGCTGAGGCGGGCAAAATAATTTATCATAACTTAAAAACCTAACGCGTTTAATCAAGTACCAACTAACAAGTGTGTGTGTGTGTACAATTTTTCAGGAAATATGCTTAGATATACCATGATATCTAGCTGCGAATGTGATTGCTCAAACCAACACAACCAACACAACAACAACGTTAAAGTTGTGGGAGTTTTTCACTGGCAGAAATGACAACTAGGAAAGCAACACACAAAACATACAAAACTTAACAATGAATCATTAAAAAAGGCGCCAAAGGAGTTTGCAAACTTTCCTTTGCATTACAATTTTTTAACAATTTTCAATGAGTGTCATAAATCATCATTAAAAAATCCACTTTAAGAATTCTTAAATAAATTATGATGCTTGTAAATATATATATATAAACACAACAGGAAAATAGAAGATTCGAGATGTTTTCTTGTTTTGATTTTAAAGAAAACATCTCGAATCTTCTATTTTCCTGTTCTGTTTACTACTTGAAAAAGATTTTAATAATTTATAATTTAAATTTTTAAAATGTCATAACATAATTTAAAACACTTTTCACACCTTCCGTTGTTACAACAATAACAAATCTGATGAAAAAAAAACTGTATAATGTACCAGAAAGAAAGTCTCATAATTTACATGTTCTTATTCCAACTTTTTCTTAAACATTTTTCTTCTACATTTTCCAAGAGTTTTCTTGGTATGTACGTAAGTACATAAATGCAACAAACATATTTACATGGAATTCAAGCTCCAATGCGCTGAAGCTGAACCGAAAAACAAAGCGGTCTGTTTTGTTATTTGGGGAAAAATATGTTTGTGTTCCCAAGAATTAAGCATATTATGTTTATTTACAATTGTTGTGGCTCTTGTGCCAGACACAAGCAAGATATGAAAAGCAGCCAAGCGCGATAAAAAGGTAAGTAAAGTGGTGGAAGTTATGGAAGTGCTCGAAATGACCCACCCAAGACAGTTCACAGATCGTGCATTACTTCTACTTGTTGTTGAGTTGGTCAACTAAATGGCCAAGGGGGCCCGGGAAGGCACTTGTTATAGTTGTTGTTGGTTGCATTTAATATCCATTAAACCGTTATTTAAACAAGGTGTGTTACTGTGAGAACATAGTTTTTATGGGCTAGTTAAAATCTACTCAAGATCTAATAACTGAAAAAATGTTGGGCGTTTTAATTAATATAGTTTTTTTTTCTTCTTTTTTTTTTGCTTGCAGCTGCAGCTTGCCTTAATGTGGGAAACATTTGCAACGTGTGGCTAAAACGTTGCACAGGATTTTGATTTTTTTGCCACACAAACCTGCTGTGCGACAAATCTGAAAGATAAAGATGTTGTGTGTTGTGATTTTGCTGAGCTCATGCAGAGATGATTTCCTTAGCCACGGCCAGAACAACAAACGCTTATGGGTCAACATGAACATGAACACAAAGCAAACAGATTTCCAGTTAAACACGCACAGACAGCCAAAGCGGCTAAAACTGAGAAAACACACACACACACAGAAAAAGGGCGACGCGATTACAATACAATTATGCCACAATGGGCGACAAATTGAAAGATGCGAAAGAAAAGCCACAAAAAAAAAAAAAATAAAAAATAAAAAAAAGGTACAACAACTATGACACCTGAGATTACGACGCGCTTCGCTGAGTTGGCCACATGTGTGTGGTGGAAGACTAGAGCGAAGGAGGCAGGGAGGGGGAGAGAGGAGGAGTTTGTTATGTAAGCCTGGCTTACCCACTTGCAGCTGGTGACAGAGCCAAAAGCTGAGAACGGAAGCCAAACAGAGGAGGAGAACATTTTGCGGTCCATGTTTTCTATTTTCTAGCCATGTTAACGACGGTTTAATGAACCCAACTAAAAGCCAGAAAGACAAACAGACAGGCCAGAACTAAAGTCAGAGTGTGGAAATGTGAAATGATTTGTTGTTCAAGCTAAAGACAAACATAACTCTATTATTTTTTTTGCCGGGTATTATTACAACAATTTGTTATGCTGGTTCTTTTTATAGTTTTATTATTATTATTGTTGTTGTGACTTTCTATGATAGTTATTTGCTTTTTATTCGCAGGCCAACAAACTTCTAATTGCCAAGACGCCTGCATGCAATCGAGCGACTTTTGTTTGGCTTCACCAATTTGAAATGTCGACCATAACGAGCTGCGAAACTGAAGACTCTTCTTCTACCACTAACAAGTGAACCTGACGTGCGCTGGCTATTAACATTTTTTTTAGAATCTGCGATAGCTAGTAAGCCGTGAACTGCGAGCAAGCACAATCACCTGGATGCAATTAGAAGGGGGAACCCACAAAAAAATGTTAGACAAAAAGTAAGAAAAACTTTTGATGTGTCGTACAAACAATACAATGTTCATATGATATTTATGATATTATTTATAATCTTGGGCCTATAAAGTTGATAGTATGAAAACTGAAACTTTTGACAAGAGCTACAAATCGCTAGTTTTAAATAAAGTAGTTAAAAGCTTTAAGTTCTAAGTTTAAAACTGTTTTAAAAGAGTTTTTTTTTGCATTTAGGAAACGTTTTTCTATTGCCGAGCTTGATAAAAATAAACATTTTGAAGTTCAAAATTTGTTTATTTCCATTTCAATACTAACTATTTTATATAGTTCACTAAATCGTGTGACTTTAACATGTTCACAGTCCGAAGCAAACAGACAAACTGATCAATGTCAACGTTTTATCAAGATTGTTTATAAAACCGGCCGACACCTTTAACATGAAAGCAGACAGTGAGAGAGGGTCAAGTTTATAAAGGTTCTTCTTTGAGTATACTTTATGATTTCCCCTTTATTTGTTCTTCAATGCGTTACAAATTTTCTTTGCAAACTTATTAAAATAAATAAGAAAAAAGTCTAAAAATGGGGAGAGAACCGCTCGATCATAAATCAGCGCGAATCTCAAAACAACTTTAACGTTTAACGTGAAGTTGACCCCAAAAAAGTGGATCGAAGACAATGCGAATCAAACGCAAATTTATTTCTGTAATACAAAAACGCACAACAAAACAAAAAATTTAGCATAGCAAAGGAAAATTTTGTTCCAAATTTGGTTACAAAAGCCGGCTTGGGCTAACTGTTGAAGTAAGCGATAGAAGAATGTGCCCAATTCTGATGCATTGTAAAGTTTTAAGCAAACTTTTATGATTGATTTTGACTGTTAATGTTATTGTTTTAAGCTCGAGGTGTTACAGACAACAACAGGAACAAACATTAAGGTAAACAGCCAAAACGATAGATAGACGGGTAGAAAAAAAACTTAGATAGAGGTAGACATTGAAGACCGGAGGCAGTGTTCTACCTTTTTACTAAGACTGGGTTACAAGTCATTAAAAATTTTGGCAGCTGGCGTGTTTGGTTTTTTTTTCATATTATTATTCATATTCAGTTTTTCTTTCTTCTCTTTTTATTACAAAATGTTGGTTCCAAAGGCAATTATTATTATGAAAATAAGACAAAAGAGCGCTACAGTTTTATACAAAACTTTTTACAACGTCCAAAAGTGGGTTAATTTCATTCAATTAGAATAGACAGGCAGGCAGCAAGCAGCCGCAGCAGCTCATCTCTTCCACGTCTCTTTTTTTATGACCGACTGCTAATTGGGCGCGCCCTCGAGAGATAATCGAGAGCTGTCCATGGGAAGCAATCTCAAGAGATGCATAAATTAACACAAGCTCGATGTCAATTAACCGAGACGAGTCCAACATGATTAAAGTGAAATTTTGCGCGCATACTTTAAAATTGTGTTAAGAAATGTGTTTTTCTTTGACAACACTTACATTATGGTTGTGATCCTCGTTCTTGCTGAGAGACACTTAATCCGTTAGCGATTTTCACAGCCAGTCAGTCGGCTTAAAGTTTTCTTCACAGTTTTCACTTGACACAGCTTCAGAGGCCAGGGTCAGGCGACAACAACAGAAATTGCAACCGCAAATTAAAGTGTTCGCTACGCCTGCTGCAGTGTCTTCAAGCCAATTGCAACAACAGCAGCAATTTGATGACACCAACAGCAACAGCAGCGTCAACAACAACGACAAACATCTTTGCACTTCATTAACTTTTCGAGCACTTTTGTGGCCAAATGCCAAAGCAAAATTCTTGTCGCGGCCACAAAGTGTGCGCTCAATTTTACCGTTCACAATGCTCCCGCGCTCTTAGAGAGCTACGAAACCAACATAAACAACAACAACTGTCAGCGCTGCAGAGGAATCTTGCACTTAACGATTTGCGCAGGCGCATGAACCGAACGAACGAACGAACGAATGACCGAAGAACGTGAAGCGAACCGTGAGCCCAACCGAACGTACCGAAAGTCAAATGCAGACTGAACGAATGTCATGACCGAAAAAGTGCCAACAGGTAATATGCAAGGCAAATGGGGATGAGAGAGTATGTGTGAGAGAGAGAGCGCCGTGTCGACTGCGCAGCCGCGTAGCTTAATGTTGTTGTTGCTGTCGGTTTATTTGGACGTAAACATCGCACAGATGTTGCTGTGGCTTTAAGTTTAGAGCTTGACTTGAATTGAGCGCGCCCAAAATTGCAGCCAACTGCAAATGGATGTTGTTTGTTTGTTTTTTTCAATACCGCATAGCCAGGGTGTTAAATTTTATAATTTTTTTAAATTTTGAATTTTACTACTTGTTGTCTGCTTCTTTTATGTGTTTTTCAATATATAGTTCAATATTTTAGTTGAGAAATATCGATTGTAGAAATCCTCGAACTCAATATACATTAAAATTGTAATTAATGTTGGAAGTTAAAATAAAAATTAAATTTGCCGATTAAAATACCATTAAATATGTCATAATTGAATTGTTATTTTCACATATTTCTTAAATTGCAATTTAAACCTAGCCACAGGGTATTTGCAACATTTCATGTAATTATTTATTTCCTTGCCTGGCTTCAAAGCTTTTCCCCTTATAACATTGGCGAATGAGTGCAAGCGATTTGCAGCTGGCTGTTTTTGGCATTTGGCCATGGTTTCTTCAAACTTAAATATGGTGTGATGAGAGGATGGGGATGGAGATGTTGTTGGAAAAGCTGAAAAAGCCAAGCCATTTTAGCCAGAGGTATTAAGGTTAGTATGTGCAACTGAACATTGGCCATAATCATTGCCAATTGTGAGTGCATATAATTTATGAGTTGATTAAGCCAACAGGGGATTACAAACAAGCAACACGCAAACAAAACGGTACATATGAGGTAAAGGTCTTTTAACATAGTTAATTTGCTTGTTATGATGCAATTGCCAGAAACCTTTCATTAAAGCCACAACAACACACACCACTTCGAGTAGTAGCGCCTGTGGTGGGCTGCACTTCCAGTTCCGACCACCCAATTAGTCTTAATTGCCTTTGTCTTTATTTTACCTGGCGGCGTTCCATGTCAAGTCACAGGGGTAAAGAAATGGCAGGCGTTTTGCATACGATAGAAAGAAGAAAGAAGAAAAGAAAAATATAAGCTGAAAGAAAAAAAAAGTAAGTGGGTAAACTCCCATCAACGAGCAAAAAGATTTACATCAACTGATTAACGCTCATTGCCACTTGCCTTGAGCACAAAAATATTCAAGTGAAAAACGGCATCAAGTGCGTCGGCAACCTTGCTGGAAAATTGCAAAATTTTCACGTCTTATTTACGCGTTAATCGTACGCAATTGAAAACATCACACAACAACAACAAACAATTAAAAACAAGCCAAATAGAAGTTAGTGGAGCATCGGAGTAGAGTTGAAGGTATTTATTTGCACCAGGGTTGCCGCCGTGCCATATTTATGTGTATTTAGTCGGCTTAACAGCGCGTTAAGTTTCGCCACAGATTCACCAAAGCCATATAACATAAATAAACACATCTTGGTTAATCAGTGGAGCACACACCCCTCTCCCCCTCTCCTCTTAAACACACACGTATTTAGCCCACATAACAATAATAGAGATATTACTACTATGAGTCAAGGTTGTTTTGTAGCATCTGAGCGAATCTGTTTCCCAGCAAGATGATTCCTTTTCCTTTCTAAAACGCATTTCACTTTTCTTCTTCTTCTCTTTTCACTTGTTGCAACAGCAAGAAACCACAATTCAACAACAAGTGCAAATATTTATGTGAAATTGTTAAGTTGTTGTAGAGCTACTAACTACAACTATGTACAATTTCAATATTAACTATCTTATTTTTCATAGTTTTCTTTTAAGTTTTTCTTTGCTCTTTTTATTGTTTTTGTGTCTTTGCGCATTTCGAAATCGCTTACAAAATCAAGTAATTAGTGCTTTTTGATTTACTAAACGCATAAAAGTTGTCAACTTGCGTGTTGTTTTTTTGCAGCCTCTTCAAATTATATTTCAACTGCGCCTGCGCACATTTCACCAGCGCGTCAAAGCGACAACGAAAAGTAAACACACACGCAACCATTTGACTTAGTTAGTTAGTGGCATCACATCGACATCAACATTTCTATAAGCCATTTGTTGTTGTTGGTGTTGATGGTGTTTGGTTTGATTTGGTTGCATTTTCCCCCAAGTGGGCACATTTGCCAGTTGACGATTTCTCTTTCTCGGAAAAGTTTTGCAACAATAATCATAAAATTTTAACACAAATATTGAGCAAAAGGTAATTATTATAAATAATTGCAACGTGTGCCTATAAGTCTAAACATCTCTCATCTGGCATGATAACGCAATAAAATGTTGTCTAAATGTGGACATGGAAAAACCATGTCTATGAATGTTGTGGAAGGTCATAGAATAAACATTATTATAACTAATAGAAAATCATGTTTGATATGATGTGCAAAAACATATTGGCATAGTAACCTATTTATACTTATTTGTAGGTTATATTTGTCTTATCAACTAGCAATAAGGCATTTGATTAATAATCACTCTTATTTATTAATATACTTTCAACTTATTATTCGTTTCAAGTAGCTACGAATGAAAATCGTTTGGCACAATACGCAGATAATAAATAAACAAAAAGCATTAACAAATTTCACAATATCAACATGCTGTTAAGTTATGATCGTGAAAACAAAGTAAATTACTTACTTAGTTCGGAATTCAAATACTCTTTCAACCAACTTACTTCATTATTGTTTTTTAATAATGCGTAAAATGAGTTCTTTCAAGTGTATTGATAAATAAGATAAAAGCATATTTGACTTATTCTTAATCATAAACACAAACCATCAAACGGTTTTTTTTTAGTAAGAATGCCAAAAAATTAATAATGAAAACAATAATATAGTAAACAGTAAATATGTGTAGTGTGTTTATTATGTTTATCTCTTATGCTTTTATGTTAATATTTATATTGAGAAACTTGATTCCTATATGACCTAATGATTAAAAACGTATTAAAGGCAAAAGAATCTAAGAACTTTTCATATATCATTAATTGAAACTCGTAGTCTATGATTAGAGACTAACATTTGAACATGTATGTCTTTGAAAGTGGGTTACCGAATGCATTTATCATTTTCATTTACTCACTCTTTCGATGGCTTCACGAGTTTCGTGAGCTGACAAGAGTGGCTCCCCCAAATACCTTTAGGATAAACATCAGCGAGTGGCAATAATAAAAAATATAAATAACACAAAAATACATTTCCGTTGTTGCACGTTGCTGCTTGTGTGTCTGCCTTGTTGCATGCCCTTTTGAATTGAATAAAGTTTGTCTTTAATTATAATCTAGTCTATGCGATCGTTGTGTGTTGTGTAGCTCGTCTCTCACGATGCACTTCCGCAGCAGACAACAACTCGAAATTGTCGGATGCTGCGTAATCATAATGCAATTTCATGCTACATATTATCAACGCATAGTATTGTAGATTAGTTCTTATATAACATGCACCTAAGGTCCCCTTATGAAGAGAGAAAAAAAGGGAGAGATATGAAAATTAACTTTTGCTATTGAGGCCCAAAACGACACGAGCCATTCCAAGACCAAAACTTATTTCCAGCCACTCCAATCAAAGATGGTGAAAATGCATTTGCTATCCTATTCCAAATCGCAAACTCGACTTAAATCACCTCATCTGTTTGATGTGTGGCTGTCGTTGATGCGGCTGCTGCTGCTGTTGCTGTTGCAGCTCCTTGGGAGGCAACAACAACTTTCACAAATATAACATTTGCTGCAGTCAAGTCAAGAGCGGCTTTTTAAAAGTTTACCTTCTCTAACTGCAAGACCATCTGCAGTTGGCAATTCTTATTACAGAATCAGGTGCAACTTTTGCTTTTCGCTACATGCTGCCTGATGTTTGCCTCTTTCTTCTTCCTCGTCTGCTTCTGCTTCTTGTTTATGTCAGTGAACTGCTGCAATTTGGGCCGCACGTTTGGTTGACAGTAAAAGTAAGCTGGAAAAGTGAACGCAATCGAAGTCGACCCACTTTTTGCATACAAAAAAGCATTCGTTCTCAATAACAAACCAATAAGATTGTTTGATTATTTTTTAGTGGAAACGCATCTCGAAAGCAGCTGGGGGCCCAATGTTTCTTCTTACTTGTTGCTGTTGTTGGAAAATTGGGTGGCCCAAAGCCAGCGGCTAGTGTCGTATGTCAGTTGTAGAAATTATACCAAAAACCGGACCGAGGAATCGAATCTACAAACAAACTCGCGCCTCAAACGAGCAATTGGCGTGACTTAATGATGCATAAATCAACGCATGGTCAGCCCCAAAAACATTCCAAATGTGTTTATGTGTGTGTTCGGGGCATTTGCACTTTATATATGGGCATAAGATTTCATGCAGCTTTAATTGTAAAACACACACACACACACGCACAAGGACAGAAAAATTTTGCAGTTGGCCGCCAATGAAAGTAAGTTGCTTAGAGTGCAAGCAACAAAAAGTAAGGCTCAAAAGAAAACTGATAACCAGATAACCAGAATTTCCAGCCAAGAAATGGCCATGGCCAGACAACGCGGCCGCAACGCAATTGGCCATCCTTTTTTGGCAGACAGATTCGAAATTCTTGTTTGAGCTGCGCAAAAGCCCATTTCACTTTTTTCATTAGCGAACATTGGCGAATTTCACAATCTCTCAATGTGCCGCCGTCAATTTTAGCCAAACAAAGGTAAATCCAGTCTGCCAACTATTTATAGATGTGGAAATAAACAAATTGTAATCTGCGCTATTTTAATGCAAGTTCAAAAACGAATAATTCAAATACACGTAAAATAAATCAAATTTTAAAACATAAAATGATATTCCTCGAATAATTGTATGTTTATTCAACTCAATAGATAAAGTAACAGATATATTAATAAATTCAGAACTAATCTCTTACAAACTCGCTGGCCAGTCAACCTTATCATACAAGTTATTAGCGGCTTTCATTCCCATCGCACCAACAAATTACATCAGAATCTAAGAAATGTTATCAGCCAACAAATTTCGTATTTAAGGTACGTTTTGTTTGTTCGTTTGGCAGTACGAGTTCTAACGCTAAATCGATCATATCGTAGCTAACTGAAGCGCAAAAAAGCTAACAACAAAATGTTTTGCTCCAACAACGATAGACCTAACTGTGAGCCGCCAAGGAGCCACCATCACTGTCACAGGGACACTTCGGCAGCACCCTGGTGGGGTCATCACCACCACCATCATCAACATCACAGGGAGCATCCACACTTTAATGGATTTGTATGGATAGCAGTACCAGAACACAGTCGTCATCATGGCCATTGGCACAACAGCCACCACAATCGTCATTGTCACTCCCGGCCGAGTTGGTTTTTTCGTGACACACCCAGCAAGGACACCGTGCAGAGTCCCGAGCAGAGATTTGACTACAGCGAGAACTATAATTAAGCGTACCTTGTGTTTATCATTAATTTATTTATTATTTAAATGGCTTTGGCATTAAGTTGCTAAATCATGTGAGAAAAATTTAAAAATATATATATTTGAATAAAAAACTGTTTGAGAAGGAAAGATAAGACCTTTGAAGAAAATTTTTGTTTATTTTAAGTTAGATTTTGTATGCTGATAGCGAAAAAGAAAATTTTAAAAAATGTTTAAGCGCCAAAAAGTATCGTAAAGTATCGATATATCGCTATCTTAGTATTTTTAGTACATTTTAGGATTGCGCTCAAAATGTGCTGGAATTTAATTTATTAACCGTCTGCTAAATCACTCAAATATGAATACGCGTAAAATAAAATAAAAAAGTAAAAATGGTTCATATATAGTGTGGTATTTATTTGGAACAACTAACTGAATAACTTTAGTAAAACCATAGCACATAAATATAGAGCATGATGAGCACAAAGAGCATATGTATGAGTATAAACTCGATGGCCAACGTTAACAGACCCAATGGATAAGCGTGCATATATCGTATTAAGACGAACATTGTTATAACACTTTACTCCTGCACTGTGAAGGTAAGCTGCTTGTTGCGTGAGCTCTCGAAGCGATTGGGCGTGTGTATGCTCATCAGAGCGGTGATGCCTAGTCCGAGGATGGCGAGCAAAAAGGCTGAGACGAGCAGGCCAGCCAAGATGGGAGCCGAGACAAAGCCAACGCAGTCATAGACATCACCGAACTTCTTGCGACCGTTCAGCCATGGCTGCACTTGATAATCGGTAAGGAAAAGATACATTTCAGTGTCATTCTTGTTAAGACTGGTAAAGAGTAGCTTCTCCGCGGAGCAGCGATAGGAGAAACCTAATGGTGCCGATGGCAGAGTGTACTCATTTCCACGAGCCGTCAGAGTGCCCTTGTACCCACTACAATCCACCTCTACGTTACGGAGTTGCCAAGTGCCACGAAGCAGGGTGAACTTAAACCGGAGCGTGCACCTCTTACTGTTATACATAAAGGTAATGCTCAGACGACCATAACCCTTGGAAGGCTGGTCGTCGAAGGTGATGTGCTTGTTGTGCTCTTCTAGCAGCAACGTTTCATTGCCCAGGTGCAGCTCGGGAGGACCGTTCAGGGAGAGTACAGCCTTGTTACCCTCGGCTATGTAGACGTGAGTCTCCTCCGTCTCAATGGGTGTTGGTTGTGTTGTTGTTTCACCACGAGCTGTTTTTTCTTCCTCCTTGCCCTCGTCCTTGGCCTCACGCTTAGCTAGATAATGAGCCTCCTCCTCCCGACTAGCTAATATTCCCAACACCTCACCCTGACCATAAATGGTCAATGCATCTTTGTAACCCGTAAGAAGCTCAGTGTCGTCCTCTTCACTTTGCCCGGAAAGGTTGACGACCTAAGGAAAAACATTTCGAAGGTGGGTGTGTGAGTTAGTGAAAATGTTATACTTTAAATATGTATGTATACATACCTCAATGTTGGCGTTGTAACTGAAGGGCTCTGCGGCCAGGTTACGTTGTGGTAAATATGTCCAGGGATTGTTCTTTACCAGATTTTCAAACTTGGGATACTTCGTGCCCTCCAGTCGACTGGTGGCATTACGTACAAAAATTATGATTGCCTTGACATCCTTGAACAGTTGCGAAAACTGCTGTTCTCTGCTACTGGCATCGACTAATGCTTGGGGTTGCAAGTTGTTAACTTTTTCGTGACCCCAAAACAGATACGGTCCACTTATGGCAGCGCTGCATCCGAACACCAGACTTATAAATACACCGACAGCAATTAACTGCATTATTTGTCTTGATTCCAAAGAAACGTACTACTCTGCACGACAACTCAAGCTAAAATTGCCTTACGAAAATTTCAAAACCGAAAAATCAATGGACCTATGGGGAGAATAAGGCGCACGCGCATTTTTTTCCTTTGCTACCAAAGCGAAAGATGTTGTTTATTTTGGTGGTGGGTTTTGTGTTTGTATTAATAGATTGGTGGTGGATTTACTTCTATATACAGGGTGTTCCAAAACAAATCTAATTTATTTTACAATTTAAATTTGCTGACAAATTGAAATTATCAGTTGAGCATCTTATATATCTTATGGTCTATAAATAAGCTTGTTTATATTTCGATTAGGTCATCATGATTGAAATTTTTAATATGATTTCGTATTAAATTTTGAATGAAACATATATTTTTTGATGTATTTTATTTATGTTTTATTGCACAGCATGAGCGCGGTGAATATATGATCAGAATATTTTTTGTTTAGTTATTCGTGAACGTAAATATGAACACGAAATTAAAATTTATTATCTGTATCCCAAAGAAAGAACGGCATATTTGTTCTCAATTTAAGTTGTATGTATATATATACTTACTTATAAAATAAAATTATTTATAAAACCTTGCTACTAACTAAACTGACGACTGTAACAGCTAATATAAAAGACTTTGGCTGGGTTGATGCTAAACTAGATGAGAAACTTCCCTTAAAGGTTTTGGTGTCTGTAAAAGGGGATATTTTAAGTAATGATAAGTAAAACCCTTTCAATTATTTACTCACGCTTTTCATTACGATCTCTGACACCGCATGTGCGATACGAAATTGTCGCCTTTCGCTTTTGGTTTACATAGCCCGGGACGAATAGACTGGGTGCATCCAATCTTCCAGCTGCTATTAGTCGCGACATGTCCAGCTCTAATCGATGTGCCAAGGGTCCTTTGAAGTGTATGATCAACTGAATGCAGGCACCGCTGTGCAACTCCTTAGTTTTACGCGCATCGACATCCAACATCCACTCCGGAATGCCCATCACAGATCGTAACTCCTCCAAAAACTGGGCGCTGAAGTTCGGAAGGTTTTGAATAAAGATTTAAATAGCTTAAAAATCTGGCAACCTACACAACAAAACGTGGCGGCTTCTGAAGATTAATGTACTTGATGACATTATGATCCGGTTCGATATTAGCGCAAGCAAAACGTTCATGAGAATGATCAGGACCAAAGATAACAATCGAACGTCCAATGGCGCCAACAGGCGCCTCCAGCGGAAAGTTGGTATCCGTAAAAACCAAGCGCTCGCCACCCAGGTCTAAAGATTCTTAAATAAGATGCAGCTTTCAGAGTCTGAAAAACTACTCACCAATTGTGCCCAATCTAGCACCCACATCGCCTACATAGCAACGTAGAGGATTATCCGGTCCACACTCCTGTTCATACAGATCAAGCTTAAAGGAACACAAAGGCAATTAGTAAATCTTTAAAAGGCTGTCATCTTCATCCAACTTACATTTAAGGGATCCGCTAGCTGTGTGTAGTATGGATTCCAAACATAACCACCTGCCACACAGCGAGTATTGGTGGGCTTAACCGCAGCATCGACACCCACCGGATTGACAAAGATCTGCCAGTTGTGATTGCGTGTCGAGTTACGATCGTTCTTGCCGGGATGCCTCAACTTCACCTCAATCACTGTCTCCGATTGACTGCCATCGTTGTGGATCAACTGAGTCATCTTGACATAACCATAGGCATAGCCAGTGGGATGATGGAACGAGGCAATAGCACGTAACTCACGCGCCTCACTCGGGCTATAGCCACGCTCCAGGGTACTAAAATACAGTATTATAAGGTTATTTGTAGATAAATGTTTGTTAAATTTGGTATACCTGCAGGCCCAGCGAGCGTTCTTCTGTTGCTTGTGAATGACGAGCGAGCGTCCAATAATACTGTTGTACCCAAAGAGTGGAAGATATGTATCATTGTAGGAGTCCTCATATTGGGTTAGTCCGTTTAGGCGTCCAAACTTGCCACTCAAGTCACCCATTTCATACTGATCGCTGGTGCCTTGTTTGGGAGGAGGCGACGATTTCGGATTGACCTCAAAGGGATTCCAGTGACCGTATAGGGTAGAAGCCTCGCAGGGAAATGCTAGATTGGCTTCAACGGGTGTCTATTGATAAATGAAAGAAAATTTACAAAAATGGAGACCAATAGCAAACATACGAATCCCTACCATGTGAATGTGGTAGCCTCCGTTGTCCTGCAGTCCCTTGAGTTGCACCTCAACATTGCTAATGTCATATTCTGATTGTTGTGTGATTTCCATCTTCCCAGTGACAGTGAGTGGATCCCCATTGGCATACCAATCCTTGGCAACTACTTTGCGTCGATAGTGACCAATAACACTAGAGCACGCTAATCGTTCACCTCTAGCCTTGGGTCCCTTATCGTCATAAATGACCAGGGACTTTCCCAGAATACTATGACTTCCAGACAACGGTAGATTCCCATCGCTGAACATGCGACGACTTAGCTCCCTGGCAATCCGCTTCCTACCAGCTATTGTCAGTCTTCCTAAGCGTGCATCCAACGCTCCCAGTCGGCACATAGCTGGCAACTGAGGTTGACAGTAATCTTCGATGCTACGATTACCCCACTCAGCCTTGAATGGATTATAGACGGCTCCCGCTGAGATGCAACGATTCTGCCAATCGTAGAAATCCTTGCCTGGCGGATTGCTGTGTATGGCCCAGCGATGCTCGTAGCTGCTGTTCTGCGAGGAACCATCCGCTTGGATCAGATACTCAAAGAGAACTGTCGTATCCTGCCATGGTTGCTCGGCTGCCTGTCGAAGGATGACACGTCCAACTATCGGATATCGAAAGAGGACCTAAAGGATAAACGGTAAATATGTTCAAAGGATGTTTCATTCGTATTCTATACCTCTGCCTTCTCACCTGTGCCGTAAACATGGGCTGCTGGTAGATCCCATTACGTTGATACTGATTCAATGCGGAACAACCCCAAATGTTTTTGGTGATGTTGTGAACATCGGAACGGTTATACGTGTAGATGACTAGACTGCGATGAGCGATGCTTTGGCGACCCTGTAGCGGAAGGAACAGATCCCAGTAAAGGCCACTCAGCTCAGAACTGGTACCAGGCAGGACGTACTGATGGAAGTACTGCTTGTTGCGACCCTGCAGCTTGCCACTAAGGTCGCCCAAAGCATACTGCTCCTGTGTGCCATAGCCTGGTGGAGGTACATGCTCCTGCTGCAGCTGCCGCGGATTGTGAAGCTCACCTGTAGTCTCGCAGTAATCTACATGTCCAATGCGATGAGGCGCTGGAGGCAGACTGTGAATGCGGAAGGCAGCCACATCCTGGGCAAACTTGCGACTCACATGCTGGGAATGAGGGGTGGACAGGGTGAAGTTGAGGAATGTTGGATCGAACTTGGAGCGTTGTGTGAAGGTGACTTCACCTTTTACGCCGCCGGAATTGATAAAGGTTCTACAAAGCACAAGTTAAGCTCAGAGTTTTGTATAAAGAAAATGTATCTCTTACTTGTAAGTTAATGTCTGAACATGTCTGATCTTAGTGCATGCCAAGTAATTGTCTGGATGCAGATTATCGTAGAGCATTAGGTAGAGAGTGCGATGTGGTATGGTCAGATCGGAAGGTAATAGTGCCAGCTTGGCATCGCGATAAACACTACGTTGCGCCTTGCGTAGTGCATTTTTAGCCACACCGATCCTGCCAAGACGTGCGTCCAAGTCACCAATACCTTTACCTGATCCACTGCCCTGCGGATCAAAGACTAGTTGCAAGAAGTTGCAGTTATCCTCGCTGCGGTGATGATCATGTTTAAAGATATCCGTCACATAGATCTTCCAATGATGCTGGGTAAATGAACGCTTTTCCTCTCCCTCAATTGGAGAAGGCTGCTCCTGTATGTGATACAGATCTGAATAGATTAGAGTATCTCCACTAGTGTCATCTGTCGGTGCCAGCCAGCGGAAGTAAACAGAGCCCGCTATTGGTGTATTGAACCTAGCCTCCGCCATGTGCTCCAAGGAACTTTGGACTGTGGTGATTGTGGAACATATGCGAGCATTTGAGTTAACTTCCGTTAGCACAAGGGACTTGCCCCAGATGCCCCGATCTCCGATTAACTGCATCTTGCGCTTCCAGGTTGAAGTCTCATTCCCTGGCAACACCAAGTACTCTAGGTCCTCATCGAAGCTTAGAACCTGGGCACCCAATCGCTCCAACTCACAGCGCTCCTCCGGATCGATGTTGGTGTAGTCCACGGGAAAGCGTCTAACCTCCCAGCTCCACACTTGATCCGGATACTGAAGAGTCGCTTCCAGATTCGACTGAATTTCCACCTCATCTGGGCTACTCTGCCTAAATGTTATCTCTCCATGCAATCCATGTTGGGAGATATACGAAATCAGATGCTGTGCCGAAGCTGTTAACGAACCAATAAAACAAAGCAAAATAATAGAAAAACAGGTATGAAGCTTTCATATCGGAAGATACGGACTAGTAAATACTCTGATCCCAGTACGTTACAAGTTAAGTTACGGATTGATCACTTTGACAAATCGAGACAGCAGAGTTTTAAGAAAAACCATTTTTAATATTTTAGACCATGGATTTCAAAAAGGTATTCAATATTGAAACTAAGTAAGTGGCTTTTATCTGTTGCATTTCACCTCTTACCACAAATGTAACTTTATATTTGTGACAGATACGTATACTCCCTATACTTATTTGAACAGAGTATTAAGTTGATGACTCAAAGAGTGTATTGGCGAATGCGTTTGCAGATTTACTTTCATTTTCACGTACTACAAGCAGCGATAGACTTAAAGTTAATTGAACTGCTTTTATTTTGTGCATTTGCATACAATGCCAAAGGGTGTGAATCGAAGACACTACTTGAATAAGTCTTTTCCGCATTTACAACAATACCTACAAGACATATACATAAGCTTGTTACTTACCGCCGCTTTGTGTTGCAATTCCATAGGCCAAGATGACGCATAACAGTTGCGTTGAAGCGCCTGCTAAGTCAGTGCCATAACGCATATTCTTAAAGTTCTTTCGTTTCGCGTTCTTTAAGTACTTAAACGCCTTAAAGCAATTAACAAATAGTAGTTACAGTAAGTCTTAGCACTTTCATAATTTACAGCGCATGCGTGCGCTCAATGGAAAAATAATAAAACGTAACACGTCGAAACACAACTGAAAACTGGTAAGCTGGTCGCATGAAGGTCTAAAGCGACGAATGTTTTGGCCAACTGTGTTGAGTTCGGCTTTGTTTACAGGTTTATTTTCTTCTTCTTCTTCTTTTGGTGTGAGTTTAAGCTGTGGTTTTGTTTTGCTCCACGCTCAGCTGAGCTGGCAACCGGCAAAAACCATTACTCTTATACTCTTACTCTTATACCCACCCAAAACATAATAAAACAATATCAGTGGAGAATTTGTTTTTCCGACGACTAGGTTGTTCTTTATTTTTTTTTTATCTAAGTCATCGTTGTCACCATCATCTTCATTGCTATATAAAAACATTTCTCTTTTTTTGTAATATTTCTGACCGGGTTAAAAAAAAAAAGATTTTCTTTTTTTTTGCCATTATTTTCATCTTGCCATAAAACTTAAATTTATACTGAAGTAAAGATCTCGCTTTTTATTAATTGTTGGAAGTGGTTTTTTGTTATTGTTATAGTATTATTGTATTTGATAGTACATCAGTTGTGTGATGTTAAGTGATGCTACTGCGTCTCGAAATGAGCCTAAGTACTAATGATTGATTTGTGTATTCGGTTATGTCACAATACGTCTAAATATTAAATTTTGTTCATTTACTTGATCCATTCATTGCCCATATCTATTTGGGTTGCTTTTGCAATTACACTTCTCTGGCTAGTTGCCACTGGCCTCATGGGGAGATAGTTTGCTCTCAAAAAAATGATGTAGTACATACATTTATGTATTGTACGGCAGGCATCATCGAATTGAAAAGTTTCGAGCACGCCCTGATATGGTATATATAGAATATACGTGTATGTATAGATCTAGTTTATATATATATATATAAATATATTGAAATATATGTGGGCTGGCGTAACGCCGCCTCCGTTGTTAGAAAACATAAACGTGAACACTTTAAAAATAAATCAACTTTTGAATTTAAATAACTCTTCGATACATTTCATGAACGCATTAACTAGAAACACTTGTTTGTGTTGAAAGTAGTAAATAGAAGTAGAAACCTTGCGAATTATTTAAAGCTATGTTAAATTCGCATAAAAAACAATTTGAGTGAATAAATTTGTTTGTATTAAACTTTTCTTTAGGCTAACTCTCAATAACTTTGTATTTTGTTATACAAAAAATGTGTTTAACGAACGATAGAGGTATGAATAATAATAATAATATTAATATGTAGTGTATTGTATGTTTTTTAAGAAAGATAGTTCATATTTGTAGAATATAATATAGTTTGGCTCTCAGATAAAAGCATGCTAACATTTGACTATGTAGATTGTCTCTCTCTCCTTAACCTGCGAGATAATTAACTAACAAAAGTGGGCCAAGGCCTAATAGTCTACCTATTTGTGTATACTATATAGAAGTAATTTTAGCTACCCACTGGATGCGATTGTGGTGCGAAAAGCCACAGTGGCTGCTCATCTTTCTGTATCTTCTTTCTAACTTTCTTTAGGTTTCCTCTCTGTGTTTCTTCAACGAACAGCAAATTAAAATAAACATGAAATTTTTCTTTGTTTCTTGGTTTTTTTTCCTTCATTATTTTTAGTGTGTTTTTTTTTTAAATAAAAATAGATTTTAGTTATTTGTAAATTTTACGTGTAAAATTTAATAATTAAATCAACTAGAAAACTAGCTGTCAAGATGGCGCTTTGACATTTTGAAATTAAAATATCCCTAAAATGGTACGTACATATTTGGTACAGATTAAATGATGTTCTAGTACCAAAATCGATGTTTGTTTGTTTGTTGAAGAAGTTAAGAGTATTAAATGGTTGGATGTTGTTTGTTGTTGTTGGTTGGTTAACAAAAAGAGATTATATAAATATTTTAAATTTACATATGTAAAACGAGCATTTCTTTTAATTACGTTTATTATTTTTTTTTAGACGATTTTAAAAGTTTTTTGTTTGTTTTTTTTCTTTGGTTGTAATTTGGATGCTGAGTTAGAGTTAGGATGTGTATCGGGGCTGCTGCTGTTTAGGCGGCTTCCTCTTCCTCCTCTTCACCCTTGCCGGTGAGCATTTCAATCAGGGATGCGGTGTCGATTTGGTTCTTATCATCAACGACCATCTGATCGTAGGCATCATCGACCTCCTTCATGGTGAATTTGTCACCAAAGCCCATGAGCATTTCGCGGAATTTATCACCATCGATGAGACCATCGTTATCGAATGTTTTGAAGGCAGCAATAACAACATCGTCTTCATCGTTGGCACCAGAGGTGGCCATACGGTTGGCGAACAGGGTCAGCAATTGGGTGAAGTTAATTGGACCGGACGCTTCGCTCAGCATGGAGTCCAACTCCTTGTCGTTGGCGATCTTGCCGACAGAGTCGAAAGCGGCGCGCAAATCGTTCTTGCCAATAATACCGTCCTTGTCGGCATCCATTAGTTGGAAGGCCTTTATTTATACAATTTCGCAGAAAGTGAGAGAAAAAGAGACAGAGAGAGAGAGAGGTGGTTGGTGACTTTCGATGTGATAGATGTGTGCCGCCTTCGCCTTAACAGTTACATGTTTCGAGGATGCAAAGGTTGGGATTGGGCACAGGAACATATGGGAATTACTAATGGTATACACTTACTTCCTTGAATTCGGCAATCTGCTTCTGGGAGAAGACAGAGAACACGGAGGAGCCGGCGCGCTTCGATTTCTTTGAGCCGCGAGAGCCGCCTGACGCCCTCTTCGAACCAGTGGCAGAAGCGGGAGCAGGTGTTGCAACAGGTGCGGGAGTTGCTGCCTCAGACACTGCCTCGGAAGCGGTTTCGGAAGTACCACCCTCTTCCTTGGTCTTCTTCTTCTTAACCTTCTTCTTCTCATCCGCCTAGATAAACGAATGGGAGTAAGAGAAAAAGTATATGAATTAGATTCTGGATTATAATTCAGTTTAGTTGAGTATTGTTCTATTAATTTTTAATACCATTGCGTTGTGAATTTGCTTGCTAAAAGATTTCGAAAATATTTCGAAAGAATTTTTCCAATTTCTAAAAATACTCGATGCGTATTACGTAAGCATCTAAGTCTATACAAGTTGAGTTCCGTCTCGCTCTCGCATCGTTTTGGCTATCATGTTACATTTTTGATGCGTTTCGAACCGTTCCATTTATAGAAATTCACGCGTATAGAGAACATTTCGAAAGTTTTCACACAATATACTTGAGATTTAAAAATAAGTTTCGTTTGAGTTCCATTATTGAACTATGTCTGCTATATCCATTTTCGATAACAGGCACAATAATCCACATACAGGTGAGTCATTGAGGTCAGCACGGTATATGTTATGATCATTATTAACAAATCACTTGATCTTTTCAATATTTTTTACTTAAATGTCAGTAACTGTCAATCAAGTTTCAGTTTCATTTAAATTCAAAATGCAACCATAATTCACTGCACAATAATTTTTTTTTTGTATGTAAATCGCGAGTCCTTTTGATTGGATCCATGCATATATGTTCATATGTATAATCCGAGTCTCCTTACCATGGTGCTGAACTTTGATGTGTTGTCTAATCGAGTCGAGCGGTCAGAGCACACTGAATCTCTGGCTGATTTTATCGTTAAGACAATGATGTTTTAAGATCTTTTTCGTCGTTTCTTCTTCATGCGCTTTTCTCGTAGCCGAACACGAGCACACCTTCGGCCTTTCCGTTCGTCGACATTCGTTTCGGTTTCGCTGTATCTGTATCTGTATCTGCAATATTCGTGCTGCCTTTTTTAGTATCTGCAAGGCGAGGTTCGCCCAGGCGAACAGTGGGGTGTGTAGTTGATCCGTCCAAGCATTTGGACAGCGCCAGCTCTGTCGGTTTAAATGTTTACTCATCGTTTGGCCCCTCTAATCAAATTCTAATTTTAACGGACACAGCAAATGTACATGGTTGTTCTTGTTGTTGGACGTTTCTCACGCCTAAAGAAATGCGTATATATATAAGAATATATGTATATATATATATATATATATATATGTATATAAATGTGTGTTAATGTTGAAATGTATTTTAGTGTGATATGAAAAGATTTTTCTGCTTATTGTTTGTTCTATATACATATCTCATACACCACATAGTATTAAAATCTTGTTTTGTATTATTCATCTTTGCTCTTGAGGCTTTTTGAGAAGGTGTCCTCTTGCTCTGAAATCACCTACATTTCCCTAAGTATACATATACGAATCATTATGTATGTATTGCTTTAGACGTGGTCTATTCAATATGTCTTCTATAGTATATATACATTTATATTGTAGGCTATATACACGACACGACGTAGCATGTTCGTATTTTACCTTGCCTATTTTCAACGACTGGCATTTTCGGTTTTAAAATTGTTTTGCATATTGTGCAATATAAAGAGAAAGGCAAAGAATTCCAAAGCTTATAGAGCTTCAACGGATTTCGTGTCGCATACATAACAAAGAAATTCGATTTTTAAATATGTTCCTATGAGCATCATTTTTCATAATATACACACATAATAGAGAATTTTCCATGACCATTGCATAACAATACAATATATATGGATTATTTTACTTTTCACGTTTAAGTTAAATGAACTTTTATACTTTATATATAAGTTAAGAAATGTTTGATAGCAAAATTTATTGAATTTTTTGGAATTTTTAAGTTTAAGGCATGCATATTCATATCAAAGTTCTACTAGTTTGAAAAATGAAACTAATTAATGTTTATTATGAATAGTTAGTTGATTATGATGATGACACCTAAAACTGCATATATCGAGTGTCAAAAGCACAAAAGAACATTAGCAAGGCTGATGTGGGATAAAACTGATGCGATATGGATATCTCATACTAATAATACCTTACTATCTGATTGCTCAATAACATATTTAAGTTTAAGACATAAGAAATGAAATTTAATGTTTCGTTACGAGACCTTCAGATGTTGTCTGTCTAAGGAATGCATTGATAAATCATCACGCGTACATAATTGAAATTGAACTTATCGCTATTTTGAATGTAATTTTTGTTTTATATTTCAATTTCAAAGCGTATTAAATTTGGCAAGTAACCAGGCGACATTTTGGCTGTAAGCCAATTTAAACAAAATACATGCCCACAACTGCAGTATGAAGGCTTTTAGTTGTGTACCAAAATAAAAATAATGCAGAACGCAGAATTGCAAAAATGCAATATGAAAGTATAGTTATGCTCAAGTATTGTCTTTCTTAACACAAATTTGACACCTTTAAAAAGGTGTCCCATTGTTAAGTGGAATCATATTTAACATCATAGCAATAAATTGATTTTTTTCACTTTTTTAATTTGCAAATGACAATATTAACATAGCGTCACAATAATAACATATGTGGCAAGGAAACAACAACCTACGCGTAATGTATTTGTTTATCTTATGATTTTCTTAATATATACGAGCCTACTCATGTACTCTATATGTTCTTATATGTCTAAGAATTTTTGTATATACAACAATATATGGTACATAAACGTACTTGGAAGAATTTCATTTGCTATTTTTTTTTTTGTGCACACGGTTGCTTTTCCAAAAACTATTCTCTTGCCATGGACGTCATTGGGAAGCAACTGTATTAATCGTCCGCCTCTCGAAAGCATGTGCCAGAAATCTACATTGAGAAATATTCCCACAGTGTAGAAATTCCGCTAGCAATTCATTCGCCTCCGATTGCCTTGAGACCTATGCCTTTGCGGCACGGTATCCAAAAATAGCTGTGCCAACGCGCACTATAGTGCTGCCCATTTCAATCTACAAAGCAAAAACATCATGAACACATATCTCTCTCAGAAACTGCTCGCATACTGTACGTACCGCTCTGTCATAGTCGTTGGACATTCCCATTGAAACCTGCACCGCATCGTTTGGCAGATTGTTGCCCTTACATATGTCATCATGTACGGCCATAAGTGATACAAAGTCGGGATTAGGTCCGTTGCTATAATCAAAGCCATAGGCGCCAATAGTCATGATGCCAACAGGCTGCAGATGCTTCAGGTTGTTGATGATATGTTGATAGAGTGATGGCGCAGCGGTGGCATCAATGCCACTCTTCACTGTACATAAAATTAATGTGAATTAATGTATGATTCCTAAAGGCTTGACTCTCAGACTTTTACCATCTTCGCCGCTGGTGTTAATTTGTACAAGGATGCGCAGTGGTTCACTTGGTTTTGGCTCCAGCTTCGACCAGGCTGCATCTAGTTTGTCTGCCAATTTCTCGCTATCAACTGTTTGAATCATGTACAAATTGGGTAGCTTTAGTACCTGTAAAAGGGAATGTATTAGCTGCTAGCACACTCGCTAAATTAGTCTATTGACCTTATTGATTTTGTTTCCCTGCAAATGGCCAATTAAGTGCCATTTGATATCGGGACATTTTGATAAAATATCCGGGTGTTGACTCTTCTCAACCAGTTCCTGTACATAGTTCTCACCAAAGTGCCGCTGACCGGCATTATATGCCTCAATTACACTCTCGGCTGGCTTTGTTTTGCTTACTGCAACCAGAGTTGGTTTGGCTGTTTTAATTTCCTAATAACATAGGGATGATAAGCTTGTAGACTGGTTGATAACATTTAAGTGCAAATGAAAGTTACCTTCGGACGATTCACAAGCACTGTCTCAATGCGCTTCAATACGAGTTGTAGGCCAGCACTTACGTCAAATTCGGCCATTGTGCGACGGAGCATTTAACAATTATTCTTATTATCTTTATTATTGTCTTGCGTGTTTATTATAGTTGCATTAATAAACAAAACATCTGATTGATTATTCATCGATAGTTTTTTCTATCGATCTATATTATCTATATTAAACATTTTGTGACCTAGTATTTTTTTATATTTTACTCATTTGGTATTTTATCATTTTCATCTTAAAGTGCCGTTTGAAAATTTCATTGTGCTTAATTGAAAAAAATATGTTTTCGTATAAGCAAAAAATAATAGAATAGATTTCCAGATCAACAGAATGGACACATATTTGCGTAGCGGCAGCCAAGCCCTATATTCGGTTTTTCGCTTTTTACAAACTATAGGAGTTGTGGAGCTGCGACGAACCATCGAATTGGTAGAAGTACATCACTTAGAGTTTGTGATAGCAATATTACTTTTTGTGCTGCTGCAGTTCACAAAATTTTCAGCTGTCCTTTTGCTAGCTTGCATATTAGCCTTTTGTATCTTTTACAAGGTAAGCGAATATAAAAAAAAAATAAAATACCAAACGGAAAAAGATTTTTGGATTATTTTACAGTTGGACACATGGTTTCCCGAAATACGTGATGGGTTTGACCAAGGTACTAGCACATATGGTGCTGGTTATGGGCCTACGTATGGACCAAAATCCAATGAAGATGACTATACACATCATGATGCACGCACGTCCGCACTGTTTCCCCCGTTCTTTAGAGATAGCGAAGGCAATACTCAGTTCAATCGGGACGAAAAGCCATCCCCTATGAATGATATAAACAAAAAAATATCGAGTCGAAATGGGTCAGATACACCTGTTGGTTATTATGGGTCAACTTCTAATGTTCGACCACAGCGACGAGTCTTTTCCAATCAATTTGACGAATACAGAAGGTATCCAACGGAACGAGATAATCAACTGTTCCGAAAAATGATTGCCAACGAGTATCGATTATATCGTCCAGGTACTGCGACGGAGCATCAACGATACTCTGCTTCTTATAATGATGACCAGAGAGTCAGACGCCTTACAAGCACACCTGCCGAAACCAGACACCAAAACAATCGACGAACCACTGATAACAAATCAGCACCCCATAAAAGGACAAATGAACAACATAAATCTCGTCATATAAATGGCATCCCAGAACGTTCTGGTGGCAATCATAATAATCACGCTGCTTCGCAAAACAACTCAGATAACAGGGCACCAAAAAGACGATCAGGTGACATTCATATATTAATGCACAAATGTAGTGAAACTTACTGTAACTTTGTACTTTTTGTTTTAGATCTTATGAGTTTCAATAGGTTTAAATTTCATCGCTCACAGCTTTGATATGGATGAGGACGATGTAGCAACGACCTCAAAAACAGATAAGAAAACGCCGAAAGAGAAAAAAAAATGGTAAATTTTTTTTTTACCTATTTTTACAACAATCAAATAATATTATTCAAAGCAAATGTGATTCTGATGAAGATGAAACTTTGTCTTCTAATAGCCAAAGTGCTAATGAAATACCGACTATCAAATCAAATGGCAGTTATCCATACGTCATCGAGATGGTTCCTGATATCAGCAGTACGCAAATAATTCCTGAAAAAGTGGATGAAAGTGATTCGAAAAAGACGGAAAAGATGTAAATTCAGTCCAAAACAATAATTTAGCAAGAGAGCCAAAATGTTCCTTAAAAATTCAACAGTAGAAAAAGTTCTGGTCGCATTGAATAAAATAATGTGATGTATAAAGAAAGAGTATTCAAATATGAAAATTATTAATTGAAATTATTAGTTATCAAAATGGTTATTAACATTATTATAAATAACTAAACTGAGTTTGCGTACGTCACAAACGTTCTTTTTACAATATACCAATTGTTAGTATTTTTCGTAAAGATTTTTTCTCTTTGCAAATCTGGTCACACTAATCAGAAGTTGTTTATATTTGTTGTAAGCAGAAATAAATGTCGAAATTACAACTAACCCAAGAAAAACTGTAAGTAATTGAGTGCATTTTTAGCATTAATCAACCGCATAGACTATATCGAGTTAATCTTCAATCGACAGCGATGCTTTGCGATCGGAATATAGGCCGCGTAGACCATGCGCGCTGTTGAAATACCCGCGACCGAAAACAAAACCGGAATATCAATCCATCTATCCATGGATTATATTGGATGAAACTGATCCGCATTTTGTATTCTGCGCCATTTGCGAGTGTCGACTGAGCGCCAAACGCTCCGATCTAGGCAAACACGAGGGTAGCATCAAACATTCGGAAAATTCGCAACGCAAGTCGGTTTGCAAAGTGAAGGCCGAGGCTCCACACGAAGTAAAGTGGGAGTTCAACGAGGACTGTGATGAGAGAATGTTGCCTATGCTGCAGTTTGCCTCCAGTAACGATTTGTGCAAAGTCGAGGAGGCAGATGATGATGCTGAAGAAGATGATGAGGCAGATGCTGATGCGGAAGCAGACGATGATGATGATGAAGATGAAGAAGGCGAAGCGAATAATGAAGCTGAAGGCGAAGGAGAAGCTAATCCAGAAGCAGGCGATAGGGATGGTGAATTAGATGCCGAATATGAACCGAACTCTAAGCGCCGTGTATCGGAAACAGACTCCCAGCAGTCGGGCATGCTGGATTACTTGCCATTGCATGTCACCATCAATGAGTTTCCACATGCTCAACTCACGCCAGCTGGACAATTACCGACACACTGCCAGCCAGCTGTGCCACAACCTTGCCGCATTACAATTAAAAAGGTGACAGCACCACTGACTAAGGTAGCAAGCACAACGGCCAGCACATCCCAGAGCGCCGCCCAAACGCATGAGATCACCTCCAAGGCGACTATCACGCCCATTGCGACGGGCTGTTACACACCCGCGCAGCGGCAGCAACAGTTGCCGTCGTATCTTGCCGGTAGACAAATGCAATCATATCAAATGCAGCATCACCATCATCTTACCTCAATGGAGTCCGTGCCACGCGACTCTCTCGATCTCTTCTTTGATAGTATTTGTGCCACGGTCAAAGTGTTGCCACCGAAATTGGCAACCGAGGGCAAAATACGCGTCATGCAGCTAATTGGAGAACTGGAATTGCGGGCCATCAACGAACGGGAAACACAGCCAACAACTAATGCAACAGTTAATCCAGCAGATCAGGGAGCAGCTACAGCAGTCGGAGCAGCTTTAATAGATGTACCTGGCAGTAGTCAGCAGATCGAAACAGTTGCCTCCACAACCAAATAAATGCGTCTCGTCGCCGGCTTAGTCAAAGCATACTCTTATCATTTACGTAGCGAAATATATATTGTTTGTTAACATATTGATTTTTCCGTAGTATTAGGCTTCCTTCATTCATTGCCAGCCAGTTGTAAAACTTTTATATCAACTGTTATCGGCTTTGCGGTCGTTATCGGTTCGAGATTCAATTATAATTAAAGACCATTTACAATTATTATATAATAACAATTTATAAAAGAAAAAGAAAAAAAAAAGATCGATGCCTTTTGATTAATTGAACATTATTTTTTAAATAATTGCACTTAAAATAAGCATTATGGAAAAATGTATAATCTCTAGAATAATGATTTGCAGTCCATCATGGCCTTGGCACAATAATGCGGGAATTGTAAACCTTGCAGCAGAACTTCACAAACGCCCTGCATAATTTAATGGAATTATTTTGATTAGGTTTGTTATAGTAGTATTTTATAGGTTTGTACATAAAATTTATGTGTCATGTGTGTTTGTATGTTTTATTTTTTTTTAGGTTTTTTATCATAAGACTAGTTGGCTTACTTTTGCACAAGAAACAATGAGTAATGGTTCAAAAATCTACAACTCGCGATAAGCGAACCGAACCCGCACTGAACGACTAAATTTTATTGATGATGATGTCATCATCAACCCACTCCCGCCACTTACCGACAATCCGGGAATGCACACAACCAGTGCGTAGAGGATGATATATATGAAGGCGCAGAAGAAGGCCACAAAGAGGGAAACAAACCAGAAGACCAACAGCCAGAAGATGAACCAAAGTGGATTGCCCATTTTAATCTATAGAGTTGTCTGTTGAGTTTTTAATGTTTAATTCAATCACAGCTGCAAGATAAGAAATAAAAGCAAATCATTCATAAGTTAAAAGCGGGGTCATCTAAAAAGTTAACACATCGCCCAAGAAATTGCATTGCAGTTGAAATTTCACTCCTTTTGCGTGACAAACATTGAAAACGATCAATTTGGTTATGTTTACGAATAGTCGCACGTACTTATATAGATATGACGACTTATGTTTGTATGTAAAGTGAGGTAAGAATGTATGAAAAGAGTGCAATTAATTTTGTTGTCAAGTTGGAGATACTTAAATGATAGATTAATGTGTCTTAAAATATTTGCACATATTTTATTATCTTGTGTTCACATAATTTTTAACTTAATAGATAGAGTATCGAACTTTCGACGCACATATCTCAGATTTCAATCTTGTTAATTAAATTTGTTTTTAATTTGGAAAAACAAGGCAAAGTTTATGGCAAATTCTGACGCATTTGATGTTATTGTACTATGTGTATGCCAGTTCAGGTGTTTACTTTGTTGGTCTTCACGCATTTTGTTTACGATCTTCACTCAGAACTATGCAAATGAAATGTTCCAGTAGTAGGGGCACACCTGCTTGTACTAGCATTAACCAACCGTTTGTAAGAAATTCGAAATTTCAATAATGCGCACGCAAATAAAACTATAATTTTAACAATGCGTGAATCTATTTCCAATGCGTTTTATAGCAATTTATAAATAAAATATATCGCGCGCCTACGCTAAGTAATGCGCTTTAACACCAACACCAACAACAACAACAACAGCAGAAACAACACCAAAGTGATGACCCACCTTTTGAGAGTGAAGATTGCAGGCGGGACTACGTTCGAGTGGGACGAGATGTAAACGACAACTAAACAGAACTGGCGCAACAAGTTTTGCGCGAGTATCAAAACAACGTTGCCAGCTGTTTGATTTTAAAAGCTTTCGCCAGCCTAAGACTATGCTACGCCCAATTCGTGCGGGAAAAGTAAGCTAAAGCTTTTTCGTAACAAATGAAAATGTCTCCAATTGGAATTTAGAGCATTGATCGTGGAACCAAAAAGTTAGTTTAATTTTCTGAAAGGTGGGTAATAAAATATTGTTGGGTAAGAAAATATTACTATATTACCTCAAAATTGTTGTTTTAAGATTTTCACTTCTATTATTGAGAAGAATATGTTAGTCCAAAATTAATCGAAACATTTAAGAACATATTTTTTTTTATAATAATCAGCTCATGGAAATGTTTTTTGAAACATAATTCGACATACACCAATTTCATATAATCCTTGCTTGCAGCTTTCAACTTGTCCCGATTTAGTATAAGCTTTCAGGTGAAATAAAAGCTGTGCTCAGCTGCAAGCAGCAAAAAAAACAAACTGTTATACGTCGAATGCACATATATATATGTTTTCAAACATTTAGTAGCAGCATAAGCTTTCGCACACACAGCTGAAGGCGAAAGCTTTCTAGTGTTTTCATAATCATTTCCATTTCTAATGCTTTTCGTTGTTGAGAGACCCTCGAGCAATATTTGAAAGCAGTGCATTTGTTGTTGTTGTTGGCTCTATCCCGCGGATTTGCAGCTGATGTATTGGGCCCGTTACCGTTACTGGCGCCGCTTCTTGCTTGCGTCGTGCTTTGCGAAACCGCTGTTCGTCATTCTGTCGTGAGTCGTCGTCGTCCTCGTCTCGTCTCTGTGTTGTGTGCGGCATTTTGTGAGGATTTCGCTGACGGTTTGTTGATTCGATACTAGATGGAACTGAGCTAATGAAGAAAAAAATGCTCAGTCACACAGAATGTATATATAACAGGTGCAGTGGCTAACTGTTATTTAATGCACAATTATAACAGGCGCTTTAATTGCTGTTATAAAAAATAACAACAGCTGATAATCCAAATTGACAAATTGTGTAAGATAAATCAGCGGCATTAAAGCAGCTGGAAATGCTGTGTTTGTGTTTGTAATAGAAAAAAATTTGTGTATGTGTGTGTGTATTTACTTAGGAATGTGTGTGTATGTATGTTATAAAAACCGGACAACGTGCGATCGATTTTTGGAGGCCGTACAGTGGTCGCAATACAGTCAAAATTTAGCAAACTTGGAATTGTATATAGTTTGAATATATGTTAATATACTTAAATGTATTTCTGCTTTGCATAGTATGAGAGTGTGTGTGTTTTGGCGATAAAGCGTTGATAACATTTGCTCAAGCTACACCAAAAAGAAATCAATGGGTATGTTCACCCATCTGACCCCACACCAAAATAAAATGCTTGACAAATAAATAAACAAACGGCCACTAGAGATAATGAAATTTTGTTAGGCGCAAAGCAGATATTGCAAAATAAACAACAACAGCAAACACAACAAGACGAGCAAAAGCCGCAAAATTTGAGGGGCAAAGAGCACAACAGCGGCGATGGCTGCCAAAAGTTTCCAACAAAAACAAACAACAAACACAATATGAGACAAAGCGAGAGAGACAGAGATAGTAAGCAAGAGAGTGTGCGAAAAAAAGCTTTCTGGCCGTAATACAGAAAAGCGAAACAGCGCAGCGACTTGGCATATAACAGATACGACGGCTAACACACAGCAAAGTCCCTCAAAGAACAACAACGGCCATAGAAACTGCTCCATATGAATAAGCTCCTAACAAGCGTGAACGATTATTATGAGCAGTCAGTCCAGTCACAGTGTGACACGATTGGTTAAAATCTGGTTAAAATTAAAATAATATTTAAACTTTAATTATTTTAGATTTAAATTTTTAATTAATCGTTTTAAATTGCCTAACCTTTTATTTTTCTGATTTATCGATCGTTAATAATGCTTTGTAAATAAAAGTAAAAAACTAACGTACTTTGTTCGTCTAGTTAAATGAAATAACCTCTCCCTAATATAAACAATTTGTTCTTAAATATTCCTAAAAATTACTTTGATCTTATATATAATATTCCAATTACAAATTTATTTTATTGTTTTATTTATTTATTTGATTTAATTAATAATTATTTCTTCCCATCATACATAATTTTTTTTCAAATTAATATCTGTTGAGTAATTCGTTTTAATTTTATTTTTCTTAATTTATTATGCACACTGTGCAGGTTCCTTATTTTATCTTAAAAATGAGAGAGAAGAACCGAGGAAAGAGCAAAAGCGCGAGAGAGAAAGCCGAACGCAGGTCGTGCCCGAAGTCCGCATGTTTTGTAGCACAGTTTAAAGTTAAAGTCGCATTGCGATGGTTTTACATTTCAGTTTAGCTAGAGACATCGTCGTGTAATGAACAGAAGCTCTGCGAGCAACTGCATCTTAACGGCGTATCGACGGCAGATTTCAGTGCGCAAAAAGAAAAAATAGAAATTTCTAAAAACAAAAAACAAACAGTATACAAGTAATAATCTTTATAATTGTATTTTAACACACACACAAAAAACACCTAACTTACGTACACACAAACACATCGAAAGCAACACACATACTCACACACACAAACACGCCGCATATGGCATAAAGACCATAAGTTTGTGTATCTGTGTGAGCTCAAGTTTGGCATCTTGATAAAAATCCAACTTTTGCGGCAATATAGTTTTTCGAAATAACAACTACGGCGTATTCGTACAAAATTCAAATTCTAAATTTTAACAAATTCTAAAATAAAAACCATAATAAGAATATAAATACACTTTGACAAAGGATAATACAATAAACAGTGATATGTAGTTCGAAAAAGAGTAAGAATCCAAACATTTCTGAGTTTGTTAGCAACGCACAAACGCTCAAGGTAAGTAAAAATACTTTTTAAACAGATTTCAATAAATACTAGTTATTTGTTGTTGCTGCAGCTGTGTGTTACAAATAAACTGCGAGATTGTTTTGTTGCCGATCTTTGCATCCAGCGATTTTTTATGATGTTCTTGATTCGTTAAGTCTTTATAAGTTTTGCAGCACACACGCACACTCACACTAACTCAGACAGAAGAAAGTGTCCTACAAATTCATAATATGTCTGTTTATATACGATACATTGCGATTATGTATGTTTGTATATGTAAGGCACACACACACATGCTTGAAGTCTGCAAGTATTGGTGGCTTATCGAGTAGCGTCGCTGGCTGCCTCAATGTCTACTCGCTTGTCCTTACTTGTTACCTGTCAGAAACGAAGAAAAAACACATCCAAAACAGCGAAAGTGAAATTTAGGATACATATACTATGTATGTATATATTTTATATATATATATATATATATATATGTATATTTTCTTCTTTTTTTGTCACGTAGGCTCCATAACTTCCGCTCGGGCGGCACTGGCGCACACCTGTACTCACCCACACTCACACACACATACACACACTCACACACGCACACACATTATGACAGAGCGCAACATTTAAAATTCTGATGAAAAGACACTTTTTATTCAGCTGAAGTACACACACAAATTTTTTTTAGTTATTCTTTACCTTCTTTTGCTTGTGTTTCTTTCACTTTATCATCATCTGTTTTGGTTTCAGTTCACCTTTTGCTTTCATTCGTTTCCCGTTCTCTCTATTTTTGTTGTTTTTTTTTTTTAGTTAGCCTGAATACAATTTTATTTTATTACATTTTGTATAAATTGATGTGAAAAAAAATGCTCGCACACATTCTTTCTGTCGATTTATCACACTTAAACCCCAACATATAACTAACTAGCATCATAACGCTGGTGATGATGATGAAGATGATGATTATGATGATCTCGCTGATTACTGATACGCTGATGAGTTAGCTGCCCGAGTCTCATGCGATTGCGTGTGTAATTCGGAACTAGTGTTCTAGTAGTAGTATTATTGTACGGTGCAATCATGCGCCCTATTTATATTCTAGATATGACGAATCACAGATGCAAACATCGGAACAAACGCAATGCCCATCATGTGGTCAGACTGTTGGATTTGTTTGGCACCACCATTATCATCATCATCAACATCATTATCATGTTTCATTTTGTGTCTATGTGTGTTTTGACTGCGATTGCATTTTAAATTGAGATTTATAGCAAACAAAAATCTACGATGATTTTACCAAATGGATTCTAGCATTTTATTTTGTTTAGTTTCATTTTCTGCATGCAAACAAATTTTTCGTTATTTTTTGGATTTTACTGTTTGTGAAATTACAAAAGAAATATTTTAATTGCATATGTTTTTGATTGCTGAAAGAAGAAATTTGTTTATTCATTTGTGCACATAATTTTTTTGGGTTTAATTCATTAAAAATACAGACAATGACAGCTGCTAATTGCTTGTTTATTTGTATGTATATATATATATGTATGGATCTATATATATATGTATATGGTAATAACTAAATATATTATATGAAAAAAACTTGAGATGGTTTTAAATGTGAATATTGACAGAAAAGAGAGAAGATACAAATGATTTTTGTGTAGTTGTTTCACAGAACGTATACTTAATAAATTTAATAACCGTCTATGAATCGTCTGTAGCTTAAAGTTTTCTTATACCTATCCTTTGTATAAAAACAATTTTCATTCTTTCATATGCATTTTTCCTCGATTTATTGTCATATACTCATGCAATTGGACTGCCGTCGACTTCCGCTTAGCATCAGACCATCAGCATTATCATCATCATCATCATGATGTTAAGTAGAGAGAGAACTCCATCGAAAATGGGGAACAATGCAGCGTTTATTTGCACACAATAACCATTTGTTGCACATCCACAAAACGCTATCGCAATCATAGCTGCAATCAGTGCCATAGAAATGCGTGCGGACACAGAAATATCATTATTTTACCAGTCAACATACATCCACAAATTAAGCTCCGGGTCTGCTTTCGTTTCTGATATTGTTGGTTTGATGTGTCTCTCAATCAGAGTTACACACAGTTATATCACCCCTCAATGTTCGCCTGCAGTCAAAAGTGCAGAGATATTTAATTGAATCAATTTTAAATATGTTAAGTGATTAACTTACAATGGAGAGAGAGAGAGCTGTGAGAAGAACGCGTGGGAGCTTTGTATACGATTTCTGACTTTAAAATTACAAACATTTATATATCATTTCTTTTTTGTCTTGGCAAAGAAAAACAAGTAAGAAGGTTCTATTCGACTAGATGATACCCTGAACCCTTTTCTTTGCGCGTACAGTCCGTGCTTCCAAGTATGTGTGTGTGTGTGAGTACGCATTTATCGAATACTGCATACTCAACTTCAATGTTCCATATCTTCGGTGTTTCTCAACTGATTTCAAGAAAAATGTCACAGATTGTCATTAATTTCTTTTATGTTTCAAACGCCGTCTGAAAGTTTTGCAATTTCAAGATTTTGTTGTAATCGATCCCATGAAAATATCGGAAACGGGAAGTGATATCGAAAATCGAAAACAAACTAACTAACTAACTAAACTAACTGCCTAGGAATACATACGGAACGACAGACTGACGGACGGACAGACAGACAGAAGTGGCTATATAGACTCGGCTGTTGATGCTGATCAAGAAAATATATACTTTATGGGGTTGGGATGCTTTGCTCAGCCTGTTACATACTTTTGCACAAAACCATTATACCCTTTTAAACCATTTTCAATGGGTTCAGAGTAAACGAAAAAAAAAACACAAAGCCACAAAGCTTAAAGCGTGAAACACTTGAAAATTGTTTTGCACTTTTATGTTTGTTTGCATTGTTGCCTTTATTTTTTCTTTCTCAGTCCTCGTGTTCACTTTTCTCTCCACTCTTTTACTCTTTTTTTCGTGCCTTCGACTCAACGGCATTTCGTTCGCCTCGAATATTATTATATGTTTTTATTTTTTTGTTCTTGCCAGTCGTTTTCCTTTGGGGTGAAAACTTGTGTGTGGCTGTGTGAGTGTGTGTTTGAGTCGTCCTTTTCTTATATATATATTATATTTTTGCTTGGCGTGTTCTGAAATCGAGCAACACATACACACACACACACACACACATAAAATTTATATTTGCCAAGTAAAAGAAGCACATAAAAAATATGCAAATAAAATGTCATTAAACAATAAGAAGGACAAGCGAAAGAAGGCGAGAGAGCCACGAAACAAACAAAAATTTAACCTCATGCTTGCTTACCCTTGCCCAGTGATGAATTATATATACTATATATATCACTGTGTGTGTGTGTGTGTGTATGTATGAATATTTATGGCAACTTTTATAGTGCGTTCGTTCACTCTATATAGAGTATATGTGTACTTTAATTCTGTTTAGTTTGATGAATGTTTCATTATTGGAGATTCGTTGAGATATCCGGTTCACTGAAGGGTATTGTAAAATAATAAAAATAAAATGTAAGCGAATTGTGTCGACAGCATTAAAACGCAATTTTATTGCATGTCCTTTGTTGGGGAAGGGGTGTATTAGAGTGTCGTTTTGCCATCATTGTCCTAAGGACAAACAATGACGCGATGACAGCCAAACAACAACAACTATAAAAAAAAAACAACGGGAATGTATCGAAGCAGAACTAAAAAGGTGACGGGTAAAAAAACACCAACAACAACAACAAAAATAGCAGTTGAGAATTCCTGTTGTTGTTTAACATTAGTTTTATGCTTTTCCCTATACATTGTACACTGTACACTGTACATTGTCTCCACAGCACATACAGGATGTGTCTCCCTGCTCTTCCTCCTCCTGCACTGGCTACTTTTATTGTTACTTTACTCAGTTTGCCGCTGTCGTTTTCCTGGTTTCCCTCAGGCCATTCGCCCGGCGATAATAATACGATTTGTTGTCTACTGCAGGCTCATTCAATTTTATTGGCCTGTCTATTGAAATTATGTTGCATTTTCTATGCTTCAGTTGTGTTTATCAAAAACAAAAACCGTTTTTGTATCCTTGAAAGGACTTAAGGCATTTTATTAAAGTATTGTAGCTTCAAAAGGGGTTATGAATATATATTATATCAATTGTTTTTCATTTTGTCTTCCATCATTATTTTTCACGTACAAAAAATTTATTTAAGGAAATATATAAAGTTTAATAAATAGGTCCATGTTGAATTAATATTAGCATTCATTATAATATTCATTAGCATGAATAAGGCAAGAGTTGAATATTATGTGATTTTTTTAAATGACTTTTAAAAGCACTTTAAAAACTTAAATTCAAAAGGAAATCTTAACAAAAGTAAGCCACAAAGTCGAGACCGTTTACGAGTTCTGCATATAATCACAAGCATAAACTACATGTGCACATATGTATATATATATATATATATATTTACTCATTCGTACATTTATATGCATATATGTAGGAAGGGGATACGCTCGAATCGTGCTGTTGTGCTGGGAATTAAATATCAGCCTGGTCGGTTGTATGGAAAGTAGTCGAGGGTAAAATAAAAGCAAGTACCCAAATGCACCGCATGTCCCAGTCAAAAGGACTTACCTGAAGCTGTGTTGCGTCTGTGGGAATACGCGGCGTATGCGCGATTTTTGCTATCACAGTTGCTTGGTAAAAATAAATAAATCGGTTTTTTATTTCTTTATTTTGTGCGTTTGCCAGTTGGCTTTAAGCTGAGCTAACATATAAGCACAGATATACTTCTTGCGACGTGACATTATCTTTCGGAGAGTATCTGGGTGGAGATTAGGAGATTTTTTTTTTGCTAGATAACAACGTGAGATGTAAGCGAGTATGTAAATTAATTAATTTCATTGCGCATCAAATTGTAAATAAATTTGGGTATTTTGTTTTGTTTGCTTTTGTGTTGATTTGTGTGGGATAATTATTCGAATTTGACTAATTGACATGCGGAAAAGTAAATATGAATAATTGAGACATAATTGTAATTATTGTTTCAAATCAAATATATAATTACTGCATATGCCAATTAAATTTCCATTTAAATGCCAACAAACTGACTTTATGTGTTGTTGTTTTTTTTTTTTTCGTTTGTATTTATTGCTTTGATTGTTTGTTTGTTTGTGCGATAATCTGGCCCACGCAATTGAATAACTCAGGCAAATGCACACGAATCAGCGAGCACAGTTTGTGGATGGATTCGCCCTTCGTATATGTATATACGTGTATATATGCTTTTTCTGTACTAAGTGGCGTCCCTTAACGCACTGATTGCCATAATAAGCAAGCCAATTAGCACTCTTACGCTTCCATAGACTTAATTATCATTATCATCATCAACGTTATAAGCGAAACTATTGATGCGTGATATCGCACAGAGTGCATTATGCATCATTATGCATATAACAACGTCAACTCATAGCACATCAGTTTATGGGGCACGTGGCGTATACATGATATAACCGTACAGATATGGCTTGCCATTAATTAGTTACACCAGCGTTATCTACATGTTTGTCTTGCTACTGATGGACTGGACTGGACTGAAGAAAAGGCCAGCCACACAGCCTCCAAGCACAGGATCTGATTGGATTTGAGTCGCTACTGATGTTGTGATGTTGCTTGTGTGTCTGTCTGTCTGTCTGTTTGTCTATCTCAGTGACGTCACGGTTTTCGGGTCATACTTTGACATTGTGTGGCTGTCCTTTGGTCAGCAGTTGGTCCCCAAAGGCGCTTGCTTTCATTTCTTTCTTGCGTCATTTCATATATGAAAAGCCGCGTTCACATTTGACATTTTACAGAATCAGAGCAGCACCGGAGCAAGAGAAAGAAGAGCACTTAATAATCAACCTGCTGGGCGAGGCCAATGCCAAATAAACACAACACAAAATACACAGTAAAAACTGTAATATTGTTTCAATTCGCCTTCAAGGCGTATACGTAACTTGAAATTTTAATTGTTTTCTTTTCACAAAATTCACATGGAATTCTTTATTAATTAAAACAGTTGCAGATGAAAACGAAACCAAAACTTAAAATTCTCCAAGTAATTTGCTTATTTAAACA
The DNA here is from genome assembly GCA_035044465.1 of Scaptomyza tumidula. Lineage (NCBI taxonomy): Eukaryota > Metazoa > Arthropoda > Insecta > Diptera > Drosophilidae > Scaptomyza > Scaptomyza tumidula. Next base: position 51,169 of record JAWNNW010000679.1, on the reverse strand, counting down.
GAATTTTGGGATTTGTAAATTGTTTGATATATTTTGTTGGAGCTGATAAAGAAACTCAATGAATATTGAGCAAAGCACAATGCAATACGAAAGGATATTAAATATTCACATACAAAGCATAAAAGTGAATAATGATACTTTTTCAGATATTTTTATGTATAGCTTGTAAAACCTACAGCTTAATCCTGTTTCGAAATGCAGTTGATGCAACAACAACAGCCACACAACAAGAACAACAACAACAACAACAACAACGAAATAAAATTGTAAATAAATAACCAAATAAAAAGTCGTTAATTCAAGAGTCGAGAGTTTGCGCACGTTTTGGGGTCGTGCGTCTCGCTTACGTTTACGTGCTCGCAGCAGGCCGTGTCAACACGATAAAAACCCTTTAAGCAGGGCATGGTGGAGGGGGGGGAGGGGTTTGAAATGGTGTATACGAGTTGATTTTTCATGAAAATCTTTGGGTAGACAAAACTCGTTCTCTGGAAAAACATGGTTGCTTCTGCTGAGCTGTTTGCTAGTTGACTTGTTCACATTTATTTGATTATTGATTTTCAGTGCGGCAGCGTTCTCGACGGATGGCTTTAAGTGCAGCGCCAGCAGCACCCAGGACACCCATGAGTAACTCGAGACCCGTGCCAGCCATCCACACACACACACACACACACACGTTTATATATATATATATATATACATACATACTCACTCGAGATTCGCATGTGTCTTGAGCTGTGCGGCGGGTAGAAACGGTGATATCATCAAGGTCAGTTTCCCAGCTCAAATGAGCCGAAAGCAAAAGAACGTTGTTGTTGTTGTTATTATTGTTGTACATACATACATATATAGAGCTGTATACGTCGTCGTAGGTCGCACTAAATTGAGCGTCTCAGCGTTAACGAGCGCCAGCGGCGCCGGTGGTTTTGTCGGTGGTGTGGTGCGGTGTCGGCGCCACGCGGCACTTGTTTAATGATGGGTCACATCTTCCATGCCCTCTGACACAACGTTCCTCTACTTCCACTGCTTACACAACCGCAATGTGGCCAAGCCGCTCGCCACTGTTCACAGCTGCCACACGCGGTGTCGTGTAATAAAAGTAAAAAGGTTCCCCTCTATACTCTTACCCTGTTCTGTCTCCATATCATATAGCTTCGATTGCATTTTTCGCATCCTGCTAAATTTAACATCGTTTCTTGCAGATACAACATACTTGTATGATACATACAAGTATGTATTTAGTTGAATCTCAATTAAGTTGAATCTCAATTAAGTTTGTGTCTTTTAATTTTGAATGTTTTAATTGCTTTTTATCTTGATGAGTTTGGTTTATAATAATATTATTATTATATGGCTTCATTGAGCTTAGTTTGGGCGAGAACTCTCAAATGTTAAGAGCAAATCAACTAAATTGATCAAAAACAACATTCTTAACATGCGAAAGGAAAAGTTAAATTATAAAGAGTTTCTTCTTAGCAAATAATCAAAGGTGTTAAGGTTAAGACTTTAACATATGTCATGCTAAAGTAAAGATATTAGTTTAATCGAAAGCAGTAACTGTTCTTTGTTTACAAAATCAAAAAATTCTTCTAAAATTCGCAAAGTTGATTTGAGTATTTAGTTAATACCTGATATCTTTTGGCAGGAATAAAGAAAGCAACCGTATTTTTAACCTTGCCAATTTCAACAGAAAATGCTTTAAAAGGCCAAAAAGAAGAAAACTTGAAGACTTTTATCTTTCAAATGTCAAACACAAATTTCGTTGCTTTTCTTTTGAACTTTTTTTTGTTGATAATTATTTTATTTTATTTTTTATATCTTTTACTTTTGTTTCGTTTTATGAGGCGCTCAAAATGAGTCGAATTAAAACATTTGTTGATGTCGTTGTTGTCGTGTTTCGTTTCTCGTTTCTCGTTTGTCTCGTTTTTCGATTTGTGCCACGCCTGCGTATTTATTTTATAGTTCGCCTGGCGCCAGACATTTTGGCTAATGGCAGCAGCTCAATGGTGCCACAAACACATACATAAACGTATACATGTAGTATACAAAAGGTCAACTGCATAACCGCGCAGCTCAAGAAAAGACTAAGGAACAACAACCTCTGGCTTGGCAGTTACAGTTGCCCAATCTGTTTATAATGACAGCATTTGGTATAAGATAAGGAAAGCTGAAACAAAGATGGAAGGAATGCGAGGGCTTTGGGGTAGTTGTATAAACCTGTTAGCCAGGTTACACAACAAATCACTTAAAACTCTGAAAGCAAGTAAGCCAAAAGAAATGTGAGTGAAATTTGATTGAAATGTTTTGGGTTCTTTTTATGTTTCAGTTGTGCGACAGCAAATTGTTCTGCAATTACTTTAAAGCTTAACATTTTTAGCTAAAGCTTTGGTTTTCTGGCTAATTATAGAACAGGCAGCTGTCTTTGCTACCTGAGCCAATTTGTCAATATAAAGTGACGCCAGTTTTTTCTTGCCCCTTCCCGGCTTACCTCTACCCTCTTCAACTCATCAATTAAAACTATAGACTTGTATACACACACACCAGCTGGGAAAAACAGGCGCGCAACGTGAAATTTCAGTTAACGAATACACAAACAATCTACCAATAAAGTCTCCCCCTCCACCACCTGTCACCTGACCCTCTCCACCTACCACGCTTTGAAAGTTAACCCAATTGTTTTCGTTGCCTCGTTTACCCTTTGACTTTCAGAGTTCGTTTTTTGGGCTTTCTGTGTGTTTGTGTGTGTGTGTGTGTGTGTATATATCTTTTAAGCAGGCAAAATTTTGCAAAAATGTCTGAAAGCGAACGCAAACAAAACAAACAAATAGGTGCGAAGGGATGTGGTGTAACGGGGTCAGGCCAACCCATAATACTAAAGTTGACCTTTGCACAGTCAAACTGACTGCCTAACTGACTGACTGACTGACAAACTGACTGCCTCAGCCTTTTTTACACCTGTGCGACAGCGTCCTTGTCATCATCATCATCGTATCGTATCGTTACGGTTACCGTAACCCACCCCTGCCATCCCAACCGCGAAACCTCACACTCAATGTTCGCTGCTGCTGCAAACTTTGAAAATTATAATTTCATTTGAATGTCATTAAAATTTGTGCGGCATGAGTTAAACCCTACTTCCCACTCTCTTTCTCTCTCACTCTCTCTCTCTCTCTCTCTCTCTCTGTCTCTGTCTTATGTCATTACCATGAAAATTTTGTTGACGGATGTTTGTGTGTGTTATTTCCATGACAAAGCATAAGGACTACAATAATTGCACGATCTCCAAATAGTATGAAAAAAAGCTTTAAGCTTAAATTTTTCCATCATTTCATTTTCATTTTGCTGCCGTTGCAGCTAAACCTTAAACATTAAATTGTGTGCGCCATAAAAATTAAATAAAATAAATTAACTTAATCATAAATTGACGCTGTTTGCTTAGTCTACCCTTCAAGCTCCCTCAATTTCTACACTTGCCACACTCTCTTGATAAAAAAAGGAAATAAAAAAGTTTTAGTTATGCTTCCGAGTGGAAAACAGCTAACGACGCAGAAAAAGTGCTGCATCCGAAAGAAATTTAAGAAAATATTCACTTAAGCGCTGAGTCTTATCTGTGGACAAACAGCTGGAGCGGTTTATGTGGCAGTGTGGCACCAACAGGGTAGAGGGGCATTGAAAAGAAAGTTTAGTTAGGACTTTGCCATAGATTTAAAATGGTGGAAGAAAATGGTTTTAATGTACTGCCAGGACAAGCTGCGAAACTGCGAACTGCAGTTGAAAAAGTGAAAGAAAAATTAAAAATGGAAAATGCAGAAACAGACAAAAATACAGATAAAGAAGAAAAAATATCGGTAAGAACAAAGTGTACATAAAGAATGCTCGATAATATTTTTAGCTTACATATGTGAATTATTTTTGTTTGTTTGTTAACAAACTTTTTGCTGAAAATAAAAAAATATATTCATCTAAACAAAATTCTATACAACTTTAAAGGATTTCTTAAATTCAACTAAAATTGTATACCACAAACATCTCGTTCAAAAATCTCAACCACGACAATTAGAAATAAATACATTAGCTGTGGAAGTTTCAGTTTCAGTTGCAGTCGAAAGTCGAAATTAGCTCGTCTTAATCACATTTTAATTGTGCTGCTGAATAATATTTAAATGAGTGCGGCGCCACGGAAGTAGCAGACAGCAATTTTAGCAATAGTATTAGTGTGCCGAGTGCCAAGGTATTGTCGTTGCGAGGGGTAAAGCAGAGGCAAAAGGCGCTATTATAGCCATGTACGTGTAGAGCTGTAGCAAACGCTAAGACCTAATGGCCTGCCAGCATGCAAGCCCAAAGTGAGTCGAACAGTGTCGTGTCCTCAAGGACATGAAAAGTAAGAAAGAAAGAAATAAAGATGGCTTGCGCTGCCAATAAGCGAGTAAAATCTATGGCCTCTTGCTATAGCAAAAGTACTTACTTATCGACTTAATGCTTTGGGGCATGCTAAATACTAAATGCAGCTTCTTTGCACAATTATATTAGTTTGTCGCAGGCAAAGAAGTTGGGGCTTAAAGTAGCTGTCTCTTAAGTTAGATTTGGCTGACTTGTTTGAAGTGTTTTTGCCAAAACACTTTTTAAAGTTGTGGCAAAGCTTGGCTCAAGTTGTCAAGCTGTTGCAAAATGAGTTCAGTTAAGCGATGCCTTTTGATGCTTTTTGCTTTAATTTACATGTCAAGTGACACTAAGAGTTAAAATATATAACAAAATATATAGACTTGGCCATGCTTAAAGTAGCTTAAAAGTCGAAACAAATGAGAGAATTTAAGTCCTTGTAGAAATAACAATTTTGAAATTTATTTGTTATTGATTTGCTTTCGATAAACTTAAAATATGTAAATCGAGAATGACTGATGGATCGAAATAGTTAATTAGTTTTTTCCCCATTGTGCTTTATTGTTAAACTATATATCTTTTTATTATTTGTATATTCGTCCCTGTCTAAATGAGATGCTAAAAATGTATATAAACATATTTATTTATATAATATATGTATTTAACGATGTTCTTGCAAAAGATATGCAGCCTTAAAAACGATACAGAGCACTCGAGTGTAGTTCTGAGTGGCCCCGATATGAACATAAAACTATTTATTATATACATATGTATATGTATTTGTGTGTAAGCGAGTGGTTGAGAGACGCGCATGTGAGTGGTGCAAGCTGCACGGCCACTTGAAAAACTTTGAATGTAAACTCAGAGGCGAGGCTGCCTCAAATTTTTCTTTGCTTTGCGTTATTGCATCTTTGCTCAAGTGGTAAACACAGACACACACACACAAACAAGCACACAGATGCATACATGGCAAAAAAACGCAAGCACATCTTTATATATATGTAGCATACAAACGGGGGCAAGCGACAAGCCAAGTCAACATGCACTTGTGGCAGCAACAGCAGCAGCAGCAACATAAACCATGAATTAAGCTTTTTGCAAGAGCAACGAGCTGTGTTTTGTGTGGCAACAGTGGCAACTGTGGCAACTATATGGCAGCAGCTGTGGCAACTGTATGTAGATGGAAACTTAGACAAATAACTTAATGCCTTTTCTATTTGCAGTTCAAACAATAAAACGGGAAGCAGCAAGACGAGGAGAGCAAGCGAAGACGAGCAGGTTGAGAGGGAAGAAGAAGAACAGCAAGCAACGCAACAAAAGTGCAACAGCTGCACAAACTGAAAAACTCTGAAACAAAAGCACCAAAAGTCAAAGCAAACCCAGACAGACAGCAAGCAGGGCAAACTCAGAGAGAGACGAGAGACGTGTGTGAGAGAGAGAGAGAGACAGAAAAGACAGAGAGAGAGAGAGAGAGGGGGAGAGAGATAGAGGCAGCAGTAGTTGGAAGCATGTGTAGTGCAGAGTCCACACGGCAGCTTAAAGTGGCAGGAACAACAAAAGCAGCAGTAGCAACAAAAGCAGCAACAAATACAACCGGATAATAAGTATCAACAGAACAAGAAGCAAAAGAACAAGAGGCAACAAGGCAACAAGGCAGCAGCCCAAACAGAAAAAGGGGATAAAACCAATAAAAGCGCATACATAAAAAACCCAATTTCAATTTGAAAAACCAACAAAGCCCCAAAATCCAGTCAACAACAACAGAAACAGTGCTACGAGCAACTTGCATCGTGGTGACGTCTCAGTGAACCACAGCTAACTAGGACACACGGCGCCACAGCATCCACATATTACCATTTGCATCCACGAAGTTCGCTGTTTGCAGTTCGCATTTGGCTCAACGGAACGAAACGGTACGGAACGGAAGGGAAAAAAATAAGAAGCGTATTCATTTGTTGCGAGAATGGTCTCTCGGCTTAGTTTGCAGTCGCTGCTGCTTGCCGCACTCTATGTGCTCTCGCTGCATTTGTGCTGCGTCTGCGGCATCATCGATCGCATGGTGGTGCAGACAACCTCTGGACCGGTGCGCGGTCGCTCAGTGACGGTGCAGGGACGTGAGGTGCACGTATATACGGGCATACCGTATGCCAAACCGCCCGTTGAGGACTTACGTTTCCGCAAGCCGGTGCCGGCGGAACCCTGGCACGGTGTTCTCGATGCCACACGACTCTCCGCCACATGCGTTCAGGAGCGGTATGTTGACAACTTTTTTTCATTAAAGCGCGCAACTGAAGCGCTGCAAACATATAGAATATATAAATATATATATAGTATAGTATATATGTGTGTGTGTGGTCGCATGTATGTGTTTGTGTAGTTGACCTAGAATTAAGCAGACCGGCCCCCGGATGCACCGTATCTTATGACCTAACTGTTGCTAGTGACGTCATCGCGACATGCATTTGCATCCAATTGCAGCCAAGCATTACGCATGCCAAATGCCGGCCAATTGGAAAGCAAACTCACACATTTATATACATTTTTAGAAATTTAATAATCTAAAATAAAGTAATGAAATTCTTGATGATTAAACAAAATATTGCACATGACAGATTTGAGAAGCAAGAAAAAAAATAAATGGAACGCTAGCCTTTTTGTAAATATAAAATGCATTTTTTAAATATAATTTTAGTGTTGAAAAAAAAAAATAAAATTTATTTGTTTGTAGCATGATTGAAAAATGAACAACAAACTGTTATTAAATTTTTCAAATTAAACAATCTTAAATTGATCTAAATTAAGTTGTGTAAAAGAGCTAAAATTGAATTTTATCATGCATATTAATCGAAAAATTATGGATGCAAATTTAAAAGCAGATTTCAAACAAATACTAACGAATAGCCAGTAAATCATTTAGTGGAAATAGTTTAACAAAAAAGTATTCAACTAAATCAAATAAGCGGTGTTATAAAAATGCTAAAGCTATAGTTCGTTGTATATGTAGCTTAAACAACACTTTTAAGCTCATTCCCAAAATGTTCAACTTAGTTTGGTCGATATACCGTTTTGGCTTGTTTAGGCAAGTAGCTAAGTTTCAATCAATATAGTGTATATAGTGTAATAGTGCTGTTAACTTAACATAAATCAGCATAAATCAATTAGCTCCACCTTGCAATTCTGTGAAATGTCATTTATATACAATAGGAAACTAACACTCGGAACTAACATTGTAGAAATGTTCTCATTTGCCGAGCACACAAACGCACGAAGACATCATGAGTTAAAGTGTGTGTGTGTGTGTGTATGTGTGTGTGTGTGGCATAACGGAAATTAGACAAATATAGAGAGATAGTAAGATACGAGAAAGAGATCGAGACTGTGTAGAATCGCCTTTTCCGGTTTGTTATAAATTACTTTTATTCGAAGTGGCAAAGTTAATTTCAATTGACACGAAACCAAACACACCTACACATTAAACAACAACAACAACAACAGTGACGAAGAGGACGAGCCAAACGGATATGAATATATTGAATCACACTCAAACACACATACAATCTCACATTACATACATACATACCCATATTATAGCAATGCGTAGCTAACAGTTTTCGGTATTTTTATTTGTATTTGTTGTACAAGTATATACATATATATATTGTATCGATTCAAGGAGAATTCAACGTTAGGGCAAATGAACGATGAATGTGAATAGAGTCATATAGGTTAACGGACAGGGGTAGGTGTGTGTGTGTGTGTGCCCTCAAAAAAACAAATGGCACACAGGCGAAAATCAGAAGCAGCGCAAATAAAAATAAATAAATAGCACAGTTGGTTACTTAAGTCGTAATTGGCACGATTCACAATGGTATGGAGAGGGGGTGGCGGGGGTGTTGTAGGAGGTATCTTTGTCCAACCCCTCGAACTAATTTGCATGTGAGCGATTCAAACTCATCCTAAGCTAATTTAATTCATTTTTTTTTCCTTAACTTTATTTTAGCTATGAATACTTCCCTGGCTTTTCTGGTGAGGAGATCTGGAATCCGAATACCAATGTATCCGAGGATTGTTTGTATATAAATGTTTGGGCGCCGGCAAAGGCGCGTCTGCGTCATGGCCGTGGCACCAATGGAGCTGAGGTAAGGGATGCAAACTTTTAAATTTCTCTTTTAACTCAGCGTTCGATTTTTCTTTCTATTTCCTAGCACTCGGAACACAATAAGGGCGACACGGATCATCTTATACATAATGGCAATCCGCAGAATACGACCAATGGTCTGCCCATACTTATATGGATCTATGGTGGAGGCTTTATGACAGGATCGGCCACACTGGATATATACAATGCGGATATTATGTCTGCTGTGGGCAATGTGATCGTTGCCTCGTTTCAGTATCGTGTGGGGGCTTTTGGATTTTTGCATTTGGCGCCAGAGATGCCGCCAGAGTTTGCCGAAGAGGCACCCGGTAATGTGGGCTTGTGGGATCAGGCATTGGCCATACGCTGGATTAAGGATAATGCGCATGCTTTCGGCGGCAATCCGGAATGGATGACTCTCTTTGGCGAGTCAGCTGGATCGAGTTCAGTTAATGCCCAGCTCATGTCACCGGTAACAAAGGGTGTAGTTAAGCGGGGCATGATGCAATCGGGCACCATGAATGCTCCATGGAGTCACATGACATCCGAAAAGGCGGTGGAGATTGGCAAATCGCTGATCAATGATTGCAATTGCAATGCGTCCATGTTGAAGGCAAGGATCTCGAGCATAAATTAAGCTTTGTTGTTAATTTGCAACCTCTTTTTTGACAGACCAATCCCTCACATGTTATGACCTGCATGCGTGGTGTGGATGCCAAGACCATATCGGTGCAACAATGGAACTCTTACTCGGGCATACTCAGCTTCCCATCCGCGCCAACCATTGATGGCGCCTTTTTGCCAGCGGATCCCATGACTTTAATGAAGACAGCAGATCTCAAGGATTATGATATACTTATGGGCAATGTCAGAGATGAGGGTAAGTTTAAAAGTTTGATTAAAATTGTTTTATTATGAGCTTTACTCATTTCAAAACTGTTTAAGCTGTAAAATTTAAAAAAAATTCCTACTAGCACCAGCACAACTTAAAAGCCATTTTGTTAAATAAAAACTGAATTCTCCATTCATTTTGTGTAGAAGAGCTTTGAACAATTTCATGTCGCTTAGTTTTGTCATTGTGTTTACTGCGTGGACAGCAACTTTATCAAACTTAACTCTCGAGCTGCAGCTGTCCAAAATCCCCCATAATCCCTTCGCCTTGTGTCTCTTTTGGCTAACAATAGACTCAGCTCGCTGCTTTCGCTCTGGCCACGCTCTCCTCTTGGCCGTCTTTGCCTTGCGAGTGTTGCAGTTTTATTTTTGGCATCGCCAACGCTGACGCTGACGTCAGAAGTGTGCCAAATTTTTGTTTTTTTACTAGAGACTGTAAGTCTGTGTGTTTGGCCAAAATGTGTAGCTGCTTTTTCTGCTGCTCTAGCCCCATTGTCATAATGTGCATGTCCCTCCTTTGCCTTGCTCCCAGCATTTCCTATTTTCATGTCACATTTGTTGCAGCATGCCCCTGCATACATTTGCTGTTTTATTAGTTTTTTGTTTTGGCAAAGTACGACTTATTTTGTTTTTGTAGTTTTGTTTTGTTTGTTGGAAAAACCATTCATTGTTGTCTTTTTATGAGAGGACCTCTCTAGGCAATAGGCGTGACCGTGCCACATCCGCCCCATTTTTGTGGCTCGTTTTGATGCCATTCGAGTTTGACACAATACAATGCTGTTCGTATTTCTAGTTACGGCTTATATCTTGACTTTCTTTGCTTTTGAACTTTTAGTTTTTTCTTGCCACAAATCACGCAAGCTTTAAAATGAAATTTGTCAATGCAACTTCAAGGAGTATATGCACTCAGTGCAAGAGGGTAGAAATGAGCGGTTGCCGGAGAGGGGAGGTTGATATGCAAAAACTTGGCAGACTTATGCACGCAAAGTGTGTGTGGCAGACCCCAATGGGGTTGGGCGGCAATGTCAGGCGATGTTTTCGGGCTGTTCAGCTGTACGGGCGGGCATCATAAATTATTTAAGTTTATATCCCCAAGCAGGCGTTGCGGGGAAAGACAGCTGGAAATGGCAGTAAAGCATGTTGCACTCACTAAATGATGGGCAACACACGTGCTGGCGTTGCTCGAAGGGGTTGGGGGTTGCAAAGAAGTTAAAGCGAAAATTCAACTATTATATATAGCTTATGTTATTTAACTAAAGTTATATAGGTTTGAAGTTACTTAGCTTTGCTCTAATAGCAAACCATAAATTTAACTTAAATGAACAAAACATATTTCTTCATTTTCACATTTAAAACTAGTTTGTTTCAAGCAGCAAAAGTTCAAAAGTTTACAAAAATGATATAATATATGCAGTTTGATAGGTATTTGTGAGCATTAGTTAACGGCTACAGAAAAAATGAACTTAAATATATATATATAAGTATAATAAATATAACTATTTTCTCAAAGCTTTCTTTGAGCCCTTCAACAATGGGCCCTCCTTATAGATTTTATTCCTCCAGTTGCAAAACTCCTTAAATTTTCACTTATGCCCATAACTATGCAACACTTTTTTATATTGGCATACATTGCCTTTGCCTTCTTTGACCGGCTCTAACAACGTCGGCTGCTGCTTTTCCCATCATTTCACGCAATTTCTTGTGTGTATGTTATCTTCTTGTTCTGTGTGTGTGTGTGTGTGTGCTTGTGTGTGGGTTAACGGTAATGCTAACGCTTTGTGTACATTGTTCGCATTTTTCGTGCCATGCCGCGCGCTACTTAAAAAACTTGCTTTCGTTTTGCTTTCTCTCTTGCCCATTTGCTTTATAGTATGTTTGCGAACTGTTCGTTTTCGGCAACGGCAACGGCAGCTGTATTTGTGTGTGTTTGCTGGTTTTTGTTTTCCGTATAACAGATTCTCGTGCGCTTTGTGTACTTTTCTTGTTGGTACGCTTTGCTTTCATTTTTCTTCTTGTTGCCATTGCCATTGCTGCTTCGTCATTTTCAGGCGGCAGGCACCGAAGCTTACACACACACACAGACACACACACACACACACTCACGTACATTGGTTTGGGGGCATACAGGCTGCGGCTGGTTCTCGTGGCGCCACAGACACGTGCGCTTTTCTGCTCACTTTCACTCATTGCAAGCTCCCTTTCTCTCTCTCTCTCTCTCTGTCTATCTCTCTCTATTACTCGTGTCCGCTCTTTCTCTCTTACTATCTTTATCTCTCTTTAGCTTTCTCTCTGTTTTGTTTTTGTTTTTCTGCTGCATATTACAGCCCGTGGTGCCCCCCAGCACAAGGTGTGCGTGCCCACAAGACGACCACACACACACAACGATGGATACAACCCGCATATAATTTTTGAGTGTGTGTGTGTGTGTGTGTGTGAGTGTTGTTGTTGTTTGTGAGTTCAAGGTCATCTAGCATTTGAAACAACAAACAATAGATTACAATGCGGCCGCGCACATGAAATAACATCTTAATTTTGTTGGTGTTGATTTGCTTTCGGCTTGAACTTTTGTAAGCTATTAACTTTGCCAAGGAAAGCTTAAAAAACAAAAACAAAAATAAAGCTGCTACATTTTAGAAACTTAACTTGTCTGAAGATAGATTTATGAATAAAAATCTTGAAAATTTCAATATTATTCACGTTCTCGATACTGCTTTTTGAATGTACTCAAAGTCTAAAATAGCCAAAACCAACATAAGATAACATTTCAACCTATTTAGTTAATAAGCAGTTTTGCACGTTATCAACTTGTTAAGGTGCGTGTATCACAATTTTGAATTTATGCGTTAACGAAACGCGTTTTGTGCATGTTTTTGCATAATTTTTGTGGCTCGAAACAAAAATTGAATTAAACATCAACAAAAATTTGGTTTCAGTCAAACGTTCCTACCCGGACATTGTGGGGTTGCCTGATGGGGCATTGTGGATGACACACATTTGCCCAGTCATGTAGCACACACACACAGACACGAGCACACACACATTGAGCTATTGGCAGCTGTGTGTGCTATTGTTGTTTTTGCCGTTGCCTCATAGGCAACACAGCAATTATGGCTCGTTAGTGTGTTCGTATTTGAAGTGTGCAGGAGAGACAATGCCAACAACAACAACAACAACAACAAGAACAAGTGCCATAAAAATTAAGTTAATAAAAGGCAACGAGACGCTTTGTTCTTTGTCCTTCTTGTCCCATGATGTTGTTGCTACAGTTGTTGCTGTGGTTGATTTTGTTTATTCTATTTTACCCTTTGTCTGTCTACCTCTTCAGCAATGCTGTTGTTGATGTTGTTTTGGTTAATGCAGCGTTTTGTGTCCTTGGCACGGCTCGTTGATTGTGCCCCCATGGAATCTTGTAGTGGTAATTGTTTTCGGACTTTTCCAATTGCCCCCCAAAGCACATTAACATGCAGAAGCAGTGAAAACGTTTAATTTAACTTTATTATTATGAAAAACAGATATCACAGAAAGATAACCAAAAATAAAATGAGATTAATTAATATATCTCATGGAATTTAATGATTAATTTATTGACAAATAAATTTGTACTATTATTTGATGTCTTTCAGGTACATATTTCTTGCTGTATGATTTCATTGATTACTTTGACAAGGATGATGCTACAGCGTTGCCACGTGACAAGTATCTGGAGATTATGAACAACATCTTTGGCAAGGCAACGCAAGCGGAACGCGAGGCCATTATATTCCAGGTAAGTTTAGAAAGGAAACCCCATTGCTACCGTTTCTCCCCCTCTTTTTTTTGTAAACTGCTGCTGTCGCTGTTGCTGTTGCTGCTGTTACTGACACCTGCCTAAGCCAAATGGGCCAAAATGTGTCAGCTTTTGCATTTCCATTGTCGCACACGTTGCTGCTACTGCTACTCCGGCTGTCAGCTGCAGTCAAAGTGACTCCATGCAACAAAGGCAACAAAAAGCTGCATTCAGCTGCAACCACCAACCCAACCACATTAAACCCACATTTAACCCACATGTCGCATCAAACTCAGCAAAACAGCAGGAGCCGGCAACAGCAACAGCAACACCCAGGTAGGCATGCAGGCAGGCAGTCAGGTAACAGCTTAAACGAGCTTAAAAGTAACGTCAATTTGATAAAATTGCATTTGCACAACAAGTTTATTCATTTCATTTGCCGTTGCGCTGTGAAAATTGCATTAAACGCACGACTTGTGTTAACAGCGAAAACATCGATAAAATCCCACTACTATACCTATAGTATATATGTAAGTACAAAATATATAGATAGATGAGGCAGAGCTGGCATTAAATTAATAACTTGTCAGTTATGCTTTTGAATTGTGCAATAAAATATAATTGAGTTGATTGTGAGCTAAAAGGAAGAAAGGGAATAATGATTGATTAACTCAGTACAACTAGATAGTTTATTATATGCACTCAAAATATAACGTATACGTATGCATTTATTCACTTTATGGCATTTGTAATTGTTGGTTACTTGGGTCATTACAAATTCAAGTTAAACATGTGTAATTAAGTCAAGGTTTGACACATAGTTTGTTTAAAACATTGATATTGATTATGAGAATAATGAGTGAGAATGAATAATGAGATAGCAAAATCAAATATATATATACTTCAAGCAATTACTATATATGTTTATTGTTTATCTTCTCAAATTTACAGTACACCAGCTGGGAGGGAAATCCTGGATATCAGAATCAACAGCAAATTGGACGTGCGGTGGGCGATCATTTCTTCACATGCCCCACCAACGACTATGCACAGGCGCTGGCCGAGCGAGGCGCCTCCGTGCATTACTATTACTTTACACACGTAAGTAGTGGATAACCAAACATGGGTGGGGTGGGCTGGGGAGGGGAGGTGAAACGTAGGTCATAGGTGGAAAATGGGCAAAATATCCAGTTTGGTCAGTTCGTTAAATATTTTACAGTCTTTGACACGTAAGACGGCGTTGGAGCGCGTGCGTCCAATCGAAATGCGGTCAAATGGGGCGCCACGCTACGGCAAAAGCGAATACACAAACACACGCACACACACACACACATAGATTGACATATGTGAAAAAAAAACTGTAAATGTTGAAATGAGAGAAAGCAGGCAACTGAAAGTAAACGCAACGAGGTGCAATTTGTTGGTCATTAAAATTGCAGACAAGGCTAATGGTTGGGCAGAGCCTAAGGGAAAACAACAACAACAACTGCAACTGCAACAGCAACAAGACTGAGGCAGAATGTCATGATGAGTGCCGTGCATTATTTATGTTTGAACGGATGGCTGCTATCTCATATGCAAAAACGTAAACGAAATGAAGTTGAACGGTGATTTTTAATTGGATTCTAACGCTACTTTTATTTTCCATTATAAATGTGTAAACAAACACATGTTTTAAGTGGCGATGCAATGCAATGCAACTTATAGAAATACTATATTTAAGTATTTAGACATTAGTTCAGCAAAGTACGTGTGTGATTTTAAATAGCTCAATTCAACTACGCATGGATATTGGGTATTAAGTTAAGCTGGTTTGTGCGCATAGTAAAAATATGTTGTACGAATTTACAGTCATTTGTCATTTGCTGACTACTTTTGCTTTCGGTTGGTTCGTGCGTGTAATGAAATTATGTCGAGGGAATCCACAGTACCGAAAACCAAGCTGTGGTTTTAATATAACTTTCGTATGCTTTAAGGAAATCAACATAATTTCAATGGGGCAAACGTTTTTCATTTGCTGTAGTTAAAACTATTGAAAGATGTACTATTTTTGTTCTTGCAAGACATTTGCTGATATCTGCCATTTGGACATTTGAAGGGGAGTTTCATGGACTTTTAATCCTACTCACTCCAATAATACTCATAAATACATTTATTAACAACCATTTGAATTATTTATGATTGATTTAACAGACAACAAAATAGTAGAGATTCTTAATTTACACAATTTTTTTTTGTGTATGATTGTTCCTCGGAACTTTCATCTATTTGATCCGCTTTTGATGATGCTTTAATATTGGTTTTGTTTAGGTTCAGAGTATAAATTCATTAAGATCTGACGATAGGTTTTCACCTAATCGTTATGGATTCAGAAATCATTATTTAATCACATTAAAGTGTTATTAATGAAGTACTTGCATAATTTGTATCAGATATACTTAACCAAATGTATATATAAGAATTGTGACACCTACAAACATACTCACACACACACATATATATATATATATACACATCCACACACAAACATTGAAGTAACCGTCGTCGTTGTTGGCGTCTTTAACTTGACAAACAAACAATTCAGTCGGCATGCCCTGGCAACCTTGGCCGCCATAATTATTGTAACACAAAAAGTTTCGCTCCATATACACACACACACACACACATACACTCATACATTTATATTCATACAAGGACAGCGTCAATTAAACTACACGCACTGCCTACTGTCCTGTGCCTGGGCTTTGACTTGGTGGGGGCTTGGGGATCGCTTCTGGAACCCCTGGACCTGTGCCCGGGACACACACGCACACACACGCACACACGTATGGCCAAGGCACGAACCAAGTCGCGTCCGGCTGTGTTGGGGTGGGGGTGGGGGTAGCATTGCCTAATGAAACTTCAATTTACGAGGTCACGGCCCTGGTATATGACTGAAACGTGTGGGGCATAAGTTGAGTCAGTTATTTGCTTAAAAGACTGCGGCTGGGCTGCTGCAGGCCCTAATGATTAACAAATACCAACCAAGTATATGGCCAGTATCAAGTATTAAGTATACGACTCACTCACCCCTCGATCCCTCCCCTCGATCGATTTTCTCTCAGCGACAATGCGTAAATGTTAATAGGTAATTACAAATGACAGACGTTATTGAGTCGTTGTACATTGATATATACATTATTAGGTCGTATCGTTAATTACAATTCAGAAAAATCAATATTACTCATACGCAGTGTGATGTCTCAAGGAGGCAATATTAATCAGGAACTTGCGCTCTTCTTATACCCTGAACCCATTAAAAATGGGTCAAAAGGCTAAATGGTTTTGTGAAAAAGTATGTAACAGGCAGAAGGAAGCATCTCCAACCCCATAAAGTATATATATATTCTTGATCAGCATCAACAGCCGAGTCGATATAGCCGTCTGTCCGTCCGTCTGTCCGTTCGTCCGCCCGTCCGTCCGAGACTACAAATTTTGAACATAAGCTCGTCTAATCCCTAGGCAGAACAGTTTTCGATTTTCGATATCTCTTACCGTTTCCGATATATACATGGGATCGATAACAACAAAATCCTGAACTTGGAAAACTTTGAGATGGCGTTTGAAACATTAAGCAAAATCTTGCGACTAGAGCCTTCTTACTTGTTTAATGCTTGTTTAGTCACTTGATGCTGATGACTCTGCGTGTTGTTGTTGTCGTTGTCGTTTGACATGGCCAACAGTGCGTGTGAAATATTGTGGAACCTCCTGCTCGACTGCATTGTTCATATCAAGTCGTCTGTTAATAATCAAGCTTGGCCTGGGCCAGTAAAATACATTTGTGAAAAAAGGGCAAATGAAATTAGTTTTAATTACAGCCTTCAAGTTGCTGCAACAAAACTCGTAACTCATTTCTGCCCATAAACGTGCCAACAACAGCAACACCAAAAACAACAAATGGCGAACTGTTGTGGCCATAGCGACCTTTAAGCCCAAACCATCATCATACGAAATGGGGTCGACCGAGCGAAGGTAGAGAAGCAGCCGCTTGGCAAACGCTCTCTGCTGGTGGTAAAGTGCCCGGGCAGATTGTCTGTTTCCATGGCGGCGACACCACTTGACAGCTAGTAGCAGCTGCCACTGCAGCAGCAGCAGCAGCAGCATCGTGCAACGTGCCTCGCACTTAAATAAGTTTCCTGACTCGCCGGCAATTGGCAATTCCATGCTGTCCTGCTTGCCACTTGCCACTTGCTACTTCTCAGTTTGAGTCCGAGTTTTGTCTGCGCTTTAATCAAAAAGCACAAAACAACAAGATTCTTCATTATTTTTGTACCTAAGGGCAAAGTCGAACACTCGTCGTGTGTTTGTATGTGTGTGTGTGTGTGTTGTTGTGTTGTTGTGTGTGTGACTGTACCCTCATTTCCAGCTGAAAAAAAAGGTAAAAAAAAGATGGAAAACATTGGCGCATAAATTTTCAACAATGTGAACGCCACGAAAACAACATTATCCTTTGGCATATCCTGGCTGCAATTCATTAAGTGACTTGGCCAATTGGCTGCCAGGCTGCAGTTTCCTTCCAACTGCTAAATTGGTTAAGTGGATAACGCTTGAAAAGCCCTTACAATGGGTTGCATTACATTTAATCCTATTAAAATTTCAATTAAGCGAGAAAGAGAGAGAGATTTTATGTTAATTGGCAAATTGTAAATGAAAGATAACATGGCCAATTAACAAAAATATGTAATATGAGTATCATAATATAAGTTGAGACAATATTCAACTCCAATCCTAGATTTTCGTTCTTCTTTCCAACTAGAGCTATGTTCGATTTCTATTCAATTTAACCACAAGTCTTATTCCCACTGTGTATCACTTCAGTTTTCTAACGGTGGTCATTGACGTTGACCAAATTGCTGTCGTTGCTGTCAGTTATAACTCATATTGTTGTTAGTGTTCACGTTGGCAGGTGAATGTTGAGGTTAATTAAAAGATGATGTGAGCTGCCATTGTGTGGCAGGAACAAGACAAACCACAAGCCAAACTTAACACAATCGCAATTATCTATCTTGCTGTGGTAACGTGTGTATGTGTGTAGAAAAGACAGTCAGGCTTAAAGTTGAAACGAAAGTTTGCAAGCAAACACGACGATAACTTTAAAAAGTGTATTGTTGTTGATAAAAACACAATAGAACAGTTCAACTTAAGCTACTCTAACATAGTGTGACCGTAATAGATAAATGAATGTGTTTACATATGTATTATATGATTCTAGCATATGGAAGTTTTCGTTAGATTTAGGCCAGCTACACATATATTATTTATTCATTTTTTGTGTCACGGTGTTTTTGTTGTTGTTGCTGTTGTTTTTTTTTTTTGGCAAAACATTGCGCGACATGCTGCGACAATATTTACAATTTAAGAGGCGCGCGCGAACGAAATCAAATAAATAAGAAAAAGGGTGGATGTTTATCTGCAAAATTTCTGAATAAGTTTATGACAAACGCTCTCTCTCTCTCTCTCTCTCTCTCTCTCTCTCTCTTACACGCACACACACACACTTGTTTTTTCGCTTCTTTGTTTTTATAGCGCACCAGCACCTCGCTATGGGGTGAGTGGATGGGCGTGCTGCACGGCGATGAGATTGAGTACTTCTTTGGCCAGCCGCTGAACACATCTCTGCAATATCGACCTGTGGAGCGTGAGCTGGGCAAGCGTATGCTCAATTCCGTTATTGAGTTTGCCAAGACGGGGTAAGTTTGGTTGCTGACACAGATAACAGCTTTCGATTTGCTATAAAAAAAAACTTAGCAAAGTACACAACCCATGTTGCTATAAATTGTAATGTGAGCTTTTCACTTTCAGCAATCCCGCACAAGATGGCGAGGAATGGCCCAACTTTTCGAAGGAGGATCCCGTGTATTACATTTTCAGCACGGACGATAAGATTGAGAAACTGGCACGTGGTCCATTAGCAGCACGTTGCTCCTTCTGGAATGATTATTTGCCTAAAGTCAGAAGTTGGGCAGGTGAGTTATTAGACCATTAGAAATCTGTGTATACATTGAATGCTGTGCAAATATTAATGGCAGCTGCTAAAAAATGCTTAATTAATGTTGTGAGTGTATTCTTGTCTGCTGACATCTTACTTTTGTTTCCTTTTTGTGTTTATGAATACTGTTGGCATACAATTAACATACACTTTATAGATATTTTATGTATACGTCGCACGCTTCTAGCTGTTTTGTCTTTCTATCTATCTTGCGGTCTCTCTGTCTGTCTGAAGGTCTAAAGATGCCACACCTCAATTGTTTATATCTCAGTAGCTCAATCTTGACAATTGATTTATTCTATATACACTTTAAAGTGCATAGCAAATATCACATTCTTCAAACATAATAAATTGTTTGCGAATCTATTATCTAACTTCTTTATCTGTGGACGGTTTTTTGCGACTTTTAATTGTGTTTTTGTCTTGTTATCTTTTTACATGGGAGTAAGATAGTATAATTAAGTATCATATTGGTTTGTATGTTAAGGTTTCGTTGGTCGAAAGAAGTTTTAAACACATTTAAAATGTATCCAATATGTATAATATATATATATATTTTAAAACAGGGTGTAAAAGAAAGAGTATTTTCAGTTCGCACATTGTAATACTTTCAAGCTAACATATTTGATTTTTATGAGTCTGGCAACGCGTGTCAATTAGCATGTAAAATTCGCAAGTAAAATGCAGAACATGAACACTTTAAGCGTTCTCAATTCGCGACGCATTTTGAATGAGTATCTTTCGGAAATACAGTTACATTTCGAATGAGCTTTATTTTTTATTTTTTTTAGTTTCTGACAGTAAGTGGAAACTGTGAATCACTATTAAAAGCGATTTGTGCAATTTTATTCCGGTGAAAGATGTACACATACGAGTATATATATATTTTATAGTTTTAATTTATTGCATTTATGCGTAGCGAACGTTCACCAAAATTTATTTATGGCCATGTCAGTATTTTAAAGTTTTCTCATCAATCAGTGAAATGAGTTTCAGTTTTGAGTTTGAGTTTGAGTCTCGCAGTCTCTTATTCTACAGACGTGAGATCGTTGACTAACTGACGAGTGACCGAAACAAAAAAAAGTAAAATAAAAGAAATTTAAATAAGTAATTCAGCCACAGCATGCATATGCATATATACATATGTATGTCCCAAAAACTGACAATGATAAATCAACAAGAGCCAAACCAAGTATATAAAGCGTAAACTAAAAAGAGATTTAGCCAACTGCCTATGCATTAGTTAAGGTGGGCGTTAATGTATTTTTTAAAGTATATTAAAATGCGTGAACAACTCTTTATGGGTTTCGAGGTGAAAGATCGGTCGCAGTTAATGTTAAAGTCGAGTTTCGGTCTCGCCAAGATGTCTGGTCGGTCTGGTTATATATATATTTAGTCTCGGAAGAGAGAATTAGTGTTTCACAAATTAATAAAATTTAATTTATGCTAATCTAAGATGTGCTATTTTTATCGGTTGAATTTTAAAAACATTAAAAACAAGCCAATATGCAAATGGTGCTCAATGGGGCTCGGAGCAGCAGCTAGTTAGGTTGGGCTTGAAAAAAGGGCTATCAATGAATTTGAAGACCAAAGTAAAAGCTAAGATGCGCGCTCTTACTTTATGTGGTTAGCTGGTTACCGGTTCTTTTAATTTTTTGTCTTGCTAATTAAATGAATATGGATTTTTTTTTTAATATTTTATGTGATCTGCAGCTGGCACCACACGCGCCTCATTTGACTACTTAAAATTTCACCACAAAATTTTAGCGAATTCGGCATTAATCTTGCCATAAACTGGTACCCCATTTCGTCTTGTCCTGAGTGCTCCAGACTGGCTGGCACCAAAAAACACACACTCATACACACACAATCAGTTTATCATTATCGTGTGTTAATGGACACAGATACATTTGTATCTTTGCGATTGTTTTGTCATAATTTAAGCGCACGCGTGAATGCCCGTTGTTCGATAATCTCTCTCCTCTCTCCCTTCCCCAAACCTCAATCGAAATCTGATATCTTAAACGCGCTGTTGCCATACGAAATAGTCGTGTATATCTTTATATCTTTTGTGGCCTTTTCTCTTTGATTTGCTGCGCTGCGCTGCGTTCGATTCGTTTCGTTTTGGTTTTGGATTTGGTTTGGTTTGTTTTGTTTTGTTTGATTTGCGCTGCTTCAAGCGACACGTGTCTCCAATGTTCACTTTGTTCAGCGTATTTGTATTGTTGTTGGCTTATTGTATATTTGTTGCTGGCTTTTGCCAATTCATTTCTTGATTTTCTGCGCATATAATCTACGACTTGGTCAGCCTTTTAAATTCAAATTAGCAGCCGGCATTTAATGCACACGCGACAAGCGTTTGCCCGCCGGCCAAAAAGATACAAACGTATGTTCATTTGTGTGTAACCAAATACATATAAGTATTTATGTCAATTAATTGTATTCGTTTGTGTAAATTTACGGTCTTTGGTTGCGAAGTTTGAATTGGTTTGTTAACCGTAGAGTATATAATCATATATTTTAATTTTCATAAAAAATACCTGCACATTGCACTTTTAAACTGATAAAAGAATCGTTAAACTTACAAAATAATAGTTTTAGTGTCTGAGCGTTTACTTCAACCAGAGACAAACGCCGGCCGGCGCAAGATTTGGTCTCGAAAAAAGAAAGAGAAACAAGTTTGTTATCTCTTTTTGTATATGGAGCAGTTAGCCAAGTTGACAATCAAACCAACAAGTTGTTTAGCTCTTTATATATATTTAGAGGGCAATCTGAGTTACTTTTGTTCTTTTGCTTCTAACTATCTAGTGTTAACGAACGAGTTATCAAAACGAATTAGCACTCAAATCGGTTGTATCAATTAATTTTTATGTATTTTGTATAATGAAGCGTTAAAAAAAAATAACAAAACAGTATCATAAACGCTGACAAATTGCTAGGAGTTTTTTGTTAAGGTAAGTTCGCGTGAAATTCGTTTAAGTTTTTTCTTTTGAACTTTTTTTTTTCTGATTTCAATGCACCAAAAACCGCACCAAAAATTCAAATGCTTTTAGTTTAGTGTTGTTAATTTTATAATTGGTCCTGTTGTTTTTTATTCATATTCCAGCTTTTGAGCTACAAAACGATTTTATTGTAGGCATAAAGATAAGGAAATACTAAGTAATTATAATTTTGCTTACAAATAGCAGCAGACTTTAAAGGAATATAAAAAACATGGCAAACATATTTAACGCCACAAAATACATACGTTCATTCAATCAAGTCATAACCCTATAATATCTAAGCAATATCCCTTAAACACTTATTAATCTTCAACTTTTCTCTCTGATTTTGCTTAAGGTTCAGGCTGCACTGGTGATTCAGGCAGTGCTTCCATAACCCCACGACTGCAGCTGCTGGGACTGGCAATAGGACTGCTCTATATGTGTGTCGCATTAAGGATCAAGGGAGTTTTCTAAAAGAAAATGTCGGGCACAGCACAAAAGAACACACACAGCGTATAAGTAAAGCACAAGCAAATACACAGAGAACAAATCGTATATTATAATATTTAGAAAATGAAAGTGAAGTTTTCTTTGTAATGAAAGAGATTAAGACAAAGATAACAGAAAAGAGTTTGCGCAAACTAATTGAAGTTTTTAAAATTTGTGCCAGCGTTTTATTGTTTTTTTTTTTTTTTTTGGTAACTTGGATACAGCTGAACATTTGTATATGAATTTAATGTTGCATGCCACTGCACTGCACCCCGCTGCACGAGGCAGCAAATTATAAGGATGCATTGTAGTAGTTGTTAGGTTATTAAAAACCATTTCCTTAGCTTGCAACAAATTTAGCAAGCAGGATGAATATTAGCACGCGGCTTGCCCACCCAAACACACACACACACTCATACACATATCAAGTGTTTTGAACCCAAAGTACTCCAGCGTACTGGTGTTATTTGCATAGATACACACACACACAGACACATAGACCACAACAGGAAAACACTTTTTGTAGCACGCCGCAAAATTGCTTAATTTGTACAAAAATAAATGATTAGAAGAGATGGCCAAAATGAAAACCAGGCCCAAATATAAATACTTAAATAACGATACCGATCAACAGAGCAAACGATTTTGATAAATTGAATCTTTGTCATGCCAGCATGAAATTTTTAAAGAACAAATAATTAGAAACTCAACGCTCAGTTGTACAAATAGTATTTTGCCAGCTGGCATGGGTCCAAGTCTATGCCCAGGCCCAAAGTTAATGCCCTGCCCAACTCCAGTATTATGGGAAACATGGAGCAAGAAGATTTATTTTTGATTTTTCAAACGGGAAGCCCCATACTCGATGAAACTTGGTCAGATTGCATTGGTTTCACATTTATGTTGGGATGGATATTCATTATTTGGACATAATTCGGGATTAATTTTCTGTTTTTTAGCTTTTGGGCGCACCAAAAAGAAATGTTCTTATGACAAAATTTGGAATATAAAAAAATAAACAAAACAAAAATCTAAAAAATATTAGAAAAAATTTGTATTTGAGAAAATTTTATTGAGCCGAAAGAGGAAAATTAAAATGCGATTATTTTGGAATAGGCGCAGCTCCCAATAAAAATTT
The DNA here is from genome assembly GCA_035044465.1 of Scaptomyza tumidula. NCBI lineage: Eukaryota > Metazoa > Arthropoda > Insecta > Diptera > Drosophilidae > Scaptomyza > Scaptomyza tumidula. The sequence goes on along the minus strand of JAWNNW010000679.1, from coordinate 27,361 downwards.
GTAACTTGTTAAATCGGTGACAAAAAATGAAAAAAAGAACAAAAGTTTGTAGAGAACGTAATGATACATTTAAATGGCAAAACATATCAGTATATATATTATATATGAACAAGTTTAAGTATATACACAATAAATGTAATACATCATATATATATATATATATATATATATATATATATAGTATACATATTTGTATGTACATGTATTATTGCATTTGTATTAAACGTTTTACAAATTGGCTTAGTGAACAACAAAAAGAAAAATTAAAATATCTAAAAGTTTTATACACTTAGCGAAAATTCGAACCGAATGAACAATAATTGTGCTGTATATTGAAGTTTGGTATGCCTGTATCTATAAATAAAACAAAAATATTCCAAATATATATTAAATACAAATTAAAAATTACACAATAATTAATCAAGTAATTGTCAAAGCAGAAATACAAATAAAATACCTACTTACTACACACAAAATACACAACCATATGTTTACATAGTTTCAGTGTACGTATGGATCGGATTAGAATGAAATGATAACTTTTAAGGGCATATCAGTACTCGTATATACCAAAACCATTTATTCGAAATTAATTAACCTAAGCAACACTGATATAAACTAAGTTATTTTTATTAATATTAAATGATACACTCATTACAATTAACACACACACACACACACACACATACACAGACAGAGAATACACAAACACGCCAATTGAGTAATAATAAAAGTATTGGACTTATAAAGATCAGACAAACAATTAATGCAAAATAAAAATGAAGAAAGAAAATCCAAAGAGCAGTAACTGTTTCTTACATTTACGAGTACATATTAATTATAAACAGAAAACTCTATAATTACATATTATATTGTTTTTAGATGTAAGTAAACAAAATATATAAATATATATATACACGTATATACAAATATATAAATGTAATGTGGTCAAGCCTATTTGAGCGATGTTCGCTTTCAACTGTAGCAACTAGGAACAATTCAATGTGAAATTTAACAAGAAAGAATATAAACAAATTACTTAGGACACAATACATACATAATTAAAAAAAAGATTGGAAACACTGGCAAACTAAAATCAAGAGCAGCTGCCACATGCAACATGCCCTTTGTTGAACCAACCTGCCAAATGCTGTACTCACATTAAGTTTAAGCATTGCAAGAAACTATTCGGTTATCTTTTGAACACAACTTCTACTAGAACACCAAAAACAAGCAACGATATTAAAGCTCACTTATGAACTAACTCCATTGGAAACAAGTAATAAAGTTAGTTAAGTAATTCAACATTGCCCCGAAACGAAATATAAATCTTTGAATAAAAAATAAACTCGTACTCGTATTATAAACATAACAAATTAAATTAAATAATTGCAAAATACGAACAAAAAAATATCCGTTATAAGAACTCATTCCTAATTTTATAAAATTGTCATTCGATTCAATTACTTTTTTAAAAACCAAAAAAAAAAGCATAACAAAAATAACGTTTTGATGAAAAATGTAATTACTTAACGATTTTTAAGTATATGTGAACATTTATATTTTTATACCATGCAAGGCAAGCCGTATTTAAAGACAACTGCATTAAATAATAAACAAAAATAATAATTAACGAAAACGTAACGTAAATTGTAAAACTAATAAAAACATAAACATTTTTTTACTGCGTATTGAGAACATATTATGTATTATGGCAAGAGTTGAATAAATACTAACTTGTTAACTCCAAATAAATTAGCTTTAAAAACGAGTTAAGAAAAATCCTGAAATTATCTCCCCTTTCTTATTTTCTGCACAATCTTTGGTATGATATTTCATACTTACTTCATGCGTCTCAGCGAATGCTGCAAGTATTAAAAAGGCCGAAATATTGGAAGACCTCCTCCAGTTTCGGCATTGCTTGCGTTATTTGCTGTGACCATTTATATGGGCGTATTAGGATTTAAGGAACTATTGCCTTTTTCATTTTCTAAATTCTTAGTTTATGTGTTTTTTATTTAAGTCCCTGCCCTTCCTCTGAGAAATATATATTTTGTCATTTTGCATGGTTTTCGGCTCAAGCCAAAGAATTGACAATATAATATTTCGCCTTAGAAGCAAAAGAGATAACGAACGAAAGACAAATTCCAAGTGTTATGCTTATAGATCTAAATTTTTTATAGACACACACACACATACACTAACATCGCATCAAATGTTAAAAATTCGGATTTTCTGTTGCCGTTCTTCCAAAGCGTCTAATGAATATTATACTAGTATTACTTACAATTATAATGTTATAATAGTGAAGGGCACTCGAAAAAAGGTAAAAAAAAGAAGTAAAATATATATATCCACAGTGTGCTTTTGATATTGTAGTCTGCTATCTGTAAAAGAATTTATATATAGAAGTATACATTATAGTGCTAATAGATATACAACATACTAAACATACTTATGATAATTATGCAAATAATTGATATAAATACTACATATACATATACATATGCTGTTTACATTCAAAACTTCAGACTCAAGACTCAAACACGCTGCATCGATACTCTATCTACAACTTTTCACTTTATATCCCCTACCGAATCCAGACAAAACTGACTTGCATTAGTTAAGCGCAAATATTAATCAATGTTTTCTTATGTTGTTAATGATTTAAGGTTTTCCTTACATACACATACGAATATTATAGCAAAAAACCAGAAGAAAAAAACTAATAATAAATAAAATACATAGTTCGAATTTTGGTTTGTTGTATTAAGGAAACGTTACTATAATTGTATCAGCTACGACATCTGATAATAAAATACACAGTTCTAGATGTTAGACGACAAGTGTACAATGAATGTTAAAACGTTGATTGATTGCGATCAATGCTGAAATACTTAAAAAAAAAATAACACAAAGTTATAAGGGCAAGAAATATACAAATTCACACACAAGAACACACAATGTTAAAACGCCAAGCACAGGAATGCATTTGAAAAATTTTGAAAAATACCAAATATATATATACATATACTTATAACAGAAAAATACTACATATTAAAGTCACACATACATACTACAGCATAACACAAGTATTAAACAGAAAATGAAAATACTAAGTTCAATATAAGAAAACAGAATACAATTAAAAAAAAATACAACAATTACTTAACGAATGTAAGAGCATGTTTGATAAAGTTTGAGCACGGTTTTTTTAAAGTGTAAAAATCAAATACATATCAATATATGGCCTATTGTTTATTTAGTTTTATTATATATATAATTGTAATTATATATATACTACATTGCGAATTATTAAATTCCAAATAAAAACAAAAAAGATATTAACTAAATATTAAATGAAAATAAATTAATAATAAATAAAAACTAACTGCAAGTGTAAGGCCCTGATTTATGACTTTTTAAGTAGGCAATTTGTAAAAATTAAGCAGCTGATTAGAGAGAGACAACAAGAAACTCAACTCAATTTATATAACTGTAAAAACTGTAACTGTTTGACGTTGTGTAAAAGTGTTGAGTCAAATGTTTAAAAAATTAAAAATTAATAAAATGCAAAAACAAAGAAAAACAAATTGTGGTTAAATATGTGTTCTTACTTGTTAGTGGTAATAAATGCTAAAGCAGAAACATCAACAAAAGTCGAAAGAAATAAACCCTAAAAAATAAAATTAATTAAATAAATATAAATAAATACATAATAATAACTATGTTGTGTCAACATTCACGACTAAAAAAAAAATAAAAAACCAAGTGTAGCTTTTAATCATGCCAAGCATTTCAAAATATTTATATGATTTGATATTATGCAACAAAAAATACTATTTTCAAGTCTGCTTTTAAGTTCAAAATGTTGTCTAACAAACATTTTTGCATTGAAATTAGCTTTGGTTCTCGACCACAGTAGTTGCTACTCTCCAGAAACCTATGTTAACAAAAACATCTTACTCTACGAAAATGAACAGCTCTCACCATAATAATTGTAATCTAAGAATATTTACACTAAAGAACAAAAGTCACAATAAATAAGAATCCAAGTTATGGATGATATGGCAGCTCCAAATTTGGTTGATTGTTATTGATTATTTGTTCTGTTTAAGTCGCTTTAGTGTCCAGCAAAATTGTATTTGTATATTATATTAAGAAAGTTATGGAAATGCATTTGTTTATGTATGTGTCTATAGTCGATCAATGAAATTATAATTATGTATTATTATAATTATTATTATTATTGTCGCAGAAATTACTTTAATATTAATGAGAATAGATAACACACAAACACACACACAAAGCATAGTAAATGTTTTAAGATATAAGGAAATTAAAAGAATAATAATAATAAATGAGAATAATAATAGTTAATGATAACACTGTATACACAAGATACATAAATACATATAGAATATTATGTCATGAGCATACAAAAAGTAGGGATCATTTTACTGAATATTTATATAACAATATATATATATATATACTATATATATATATATGTGTGTAATCTAAAAACAAAATATGCTAAACATTACAAACAAAGACAAATAGTAAAATCGACAAGAAAATAAGCAAAAAAAATATACAAAGAGATTAAAACCAATCATGAACAATTGCTAAATTAAATACGATTTGATATATTTCAAGAAACAAAAGAAAACACAAACTTAAAATGAAAATAAGATCAACCAAAAAAATTTAAGTATAAAATTCTAAGTGAAATTATATATATTATACGAATATATTGTATATCGAAACAAGATGAATATAAGTCAAATAAAACTTATGTATCATGTATTAAACAAAACATAGTCATTTGTTTGTTTTTTGTTTACCATTCGATTGATTACTGATGAATGCTGATCGTATTCGTCGTAATCATTAGTTACCCATTTAACTATTCACATTCCAGGAAGCTCTTAACAACTAAGCTCAGTTTACGGGCTACTAATTACGGTGTGCTGCACTCAATAAAGATATATATGTATAGTATAATGGTTAACACCAAATAAAATCGCAAATTTATGAGACGATTCTATATATTTCATTATATATGCACAAAATTTTATGTGCAATTAGCTTCCGTATTTAAGTAGTAAATGCAGCTAACCTAAGCCTCAATTAATCAACTCGCATTTAAATTAAAAGCGTTCCCTGCTGTAATAATGAAATGTTATTATAAGCCAAGGCAGGAGAGAACATTTGTCAATTTGTTCGGGGCTCAACTGTCCGCAGCCATTTCGTTAGTCGTAAAATCTGGGCAGGCTTTTAACTTGGGGTTAAATGGTTGCATTTTCATTTGCGAGTTTTGCTTCACAGCATTAAAGCATTAAAATGTAAATGTAAATGTTAATTACTTGATGCTGCTGCAGTCCTCGCTTTATTACAGCACATAAAAACAAGAGAGAAAGAGAGAGTTAAATCCAAGATACATATATCTAATAAAGTTTATCTTCTTTTACAGCATTTGCGCAACAACTAACGAAGGTTGCCGCCTCAGCATTTGTCTATCTGAGAACCTGGCTCATCAGCGGCTAACTGAAGTCGTGCAGTTCACTTAAGTATTAAATTTACAAACTAAAACCCCAGGCACACTAAGGATTTATTGAAGACACTAGACTTCCAATAGCACATAAAAAACACTTCCAAACTAAGCAACACAAAGTCTGAATTTGAGCATAGGTAAATGTAAAAGGCAGAGCTACAAAACATTGGGTACCTCTTTAACGTTGATAAGGAGACAATAAGCAGCTAGGCTATTAAGTTTTGAACGAATTTAAGTATAAGAGTTTTGTAATTGTCGGGATTCGCATGGCGACTGAAGGCTAAATGAAGTTGAGAGCAGCGTGCTGGACACCCTCGGAACAACCACTAGAACAACAACAAAAACACAAGTCATTCCCAAAAAAAAAAAAAATTCTTATAAATGTTAAACATAATATAAACAATCTATTTTATTAATTAAACAAAAGTATATTATCAAGAATAATTGTGTTTTTAATGTGAGTATTTCCGTTTCTACCCGGTTCTAGCAGATGATAATCTTTACGATCAAAGAAGTATATAGTATTTACACACGCGTGTGGTTGCATAATGAGCTAGCCTTCAACTTGACACATGAATAATTTTAAACTGCTTTAAAGACCAAAATAGCAAATCGAATCAAATTGAATCGATAAGCGAAACAGTCATCGATCGCCTCTTGTTCATTGACCCAAACATTAAAATCTAATAACAAACGCTGCAGAATACTTTTCAAAACAATAAAGAACCCGAAGAACAAAAACAATAAACAGAAAAGCATATTCGGAGCTGAATTTAAATTTATATCTGTATGCGTATTTATATATTTGCTAAGAGACAAATGAGCCAGCATTCGGCGGAGACAACCAGTCACCAGTTTTAATATCTTTGGATTGACTTAATATTAAAAGTTTAACAGCTAGTATAGTAGAAGTCTAACAATAGAACCTGTTTCCAATTATTGTTCAAGCTTCTAAGCTTGCCCGCTTGCTATGTTTTGTCAATTTGTTAGCCAGGGCTTTCGCCGACTGTCGCTGGGTTTGGGACTAAAAACTGGGTCTGGGTCTGGTCTCTAATAGTGGATTTTGGGCTTGGGAGATTGTTCAATTTCTAAATGCCAACTTGGTGTTGCTGTGAAGTTTTGAGTATTAATTAACATATTGAATATAGCTAGTCGATGTTTGATGTGCATAGTGGTGCCAAACCTGTTAAGCAGCGCACAAAAAGCTGTCATATGTGCCACGCTGCAAAGAGAATACACAGAAAGCCTTAAACTCTTACCAATTTGGCGGGCTTGATTTGATTCTAAGCCGACGTTTTTTCTAATGAACAATAAAATAAGATTTCAATTTATAGTCACACTAATTTAATTGTTTTGTTTTGTTTTTTGCATTTTATGAATGAGTGTTCTGTAAAACTCTGAGTAATATGATAATAATATCATTCATACGTAGCTGGTGAAACCAAAAACGTTGGTTGGCTGTGCAAATATTTTGTTTGCTGGCATTGAGATTCGCATGAAATTATCAGCGATTTTCGGGCTCAAATTATTTGCTGTGACTCCATACATACATACATTTGTCAATAAGCTACGCCATCAATAAAAAGATTCGATAATATTTTGCGTAAACAGCGTTTGTCGCCTACAAAGAAAGCAATTGCTAATACAAATGCTGTTGTCTGTGAAAACCAAGTTCAATAGAATTGTTTATCTCAGCTTATTAATAATTTCTGTACTGAAATGACGTCGAACCTCGGACGCCCACCCATTCAACGAGTTTCTGGGTCAATACGTTGGGCGTTAATAGGCTGTGTAGCCAAAGTCAACTAAGCATATGGGGGTCTGCCCAAATAAAGTATTGGCTAAATTGATTCATTGCCAAGTTCGTTGTCACTTTTGCCTAAGGTCACCCATCTGGTAAATAAATACATATAGATATTTTGGGCCAACAATTCAATATTGGCCAAACACACACACACATACAGACAGATACAGATATAGATACAGATACTTTATAGCCATGGTCGGTCTTTTTAAACGCGTTGACATAAAAGCGTTTCTTGCCCCGATTTCAATTTTTCGTTCGACTGACCCTGTACCGATAAATAAGTCGGCAAAAACTTCCGTTGAGTCATACTAACAACACTTGCAATTGAAAAGGAAAGATCGATCTAGTTGGGGTTCCAGACGTGTAAATACCCTGTTGAAAGATAAAACATACAAATAGTTAATGCCTTATACTTACCTGATGATTTATCTAGTAGGCAGATTTTACATTTCTATTTTCCAACACAAACCAAACTTGTCAGTCTTAACAATTTTGTCATTCAAAAACAAAAATAACAGAGTTAATTTATATTTATTTATGTACATGTCGTCGTAATTGTAAAATTGTTGGTTTTTTCATAATTTGGTTTGAAAATTCATGTTCTAAAATGTTGAAACGCATACAGAAAGAGAGTTGTATCAGTCGAGTACGTCCAATGGCAACCTATCAATCAAATTATGCGTCTCCAGTGATGAGCGTTGCGCGCAGCTATTATGAAGTACTCGAGGTGCCCGCAAACTCCAGCGGGTCACAGATCAAGCGAGCCTTCATTGAGCTATCAAAAAAGTATCATCCCGATTCCAATAGTCGTACACGGGATCCCGATGAGTTTGTTCGGGTGTGCGAGGCTTACAAGATGCTCTACAAGCGCACCTCATGCGATAACAACAATAGCAGACTGAGACGACGCTTTCAAATGGTAAAGCCGGCAGAAATCATCTATCCGAGTCAGAATAAGCAAATGGCCTGGGCCAAGAATCAGGCTTCGATGCGCAACAAACAGTTTGGATTCGATTTTAAGAGCCCATTACCACACAGAAAATCGCTGGTACCGAAACAACCAGAAAGGAGTTTGATAAGCGTTGAGCCTTTAGAAGGAAGTGTGATCAGAGCTGACGCTGAATCAGTAATGAGTTTGATAAGCGTTGAGCCTGTAGAAGGAAGTGTGATCAGAGCTGACGCTGAATCAGTAATGAGTTTGATAAACGTTGAGCCTGTAGAAGGAAGTGTGATGAGAGCTGACGCTGAATCAGTAATAAGTGTGATAAGCGTTGCACCTGTGGAAGGAAGTGTGATGAGAGCTGACGCTGAATCAGTAATGAGTTTGATAAGCGTTGAGCCTGTGGAAGGAAGTGTGATCACTGCTGACGCTGCACCAGAAAGGAGTTTGATAAGAGTTGAGCCTGTAGAAGGAAGATTAATCAGAGTTGAGGCGGCTAACAAGATTTTAGTGCCATACTTGAATAAACAAGAGAAATATGATAACTGGATGTGTAAGTTCTATATGGCGGGATTTAGTCTAGTAGGGGTACTCCTTGCGATTGAAATCCTGAAAAAATGTTGACATCCAAATTCTATTAATGAAATAATGTTATTTAATCAGAAAATTGTTAATCTATCGTCTGTGATCAAAATTGTATTGTTCCATATGTATGTGCCACAAGCAGAAATAAAAATATTTATACACAACAAATTTGTGAGCCTTTTGTATGGATGACATTGACCCTGGAAACATTTTTAAACAATGGATTAACTGGTTTTCGGTTAGCTTGTATGTAGTTCAATTCAGTTTAGTTCTCAGCGTTGGTTAATAATTATACAGGAAAAAGCTATGATTTTTAGCGCAATTAATCTTATAAACAAGTAAGAAGGCTCTAGACGAGAGATCCCGACTAGACGATACCCTGATCCCTATACTTTATGCGTACAGCCAGTGCTTGCAAGTATGTGTGTGTGTGTCTACGCGCATACTGCATATTGCGGTGTTTCTTAACCGATTTTAATAAAGATTTTCATTTTGTTGTTTTATAATTCAAATGGCATCTCAAAGTTTTCCAAATTCAAGATTTTGTTATTAATCCCATGTGTATATCGGAAACGGGAAGAGTTATCAAAAATCTGCCTAGGGATTAGGCGAGCTGAAGTTCCAAATCTGGAGTCTCTAGATCTTATAGTCTCTGAGATCGACGCGTTCATACATACAGACGGACGGACGGACGAACGGACAGGACAGACGGACAGGGCTGCATCGACTCGGCTGTTGATGCTGATCAAGAATATATATACTTTATGGGGTCGGAGATGCTTCCTTCTGCCTGTTACATACTTTGGCACAAAATCATTATACCCTTTTTTCCATTTTTAATGGGATCAGGGTATAAAAACAGGGTATCAACAATGATAATAAGTTTGTCACGAGCTGATTGCAATATTTCCAAATTTAAGCTAGACATTCTGACTATAAATTGTATATTCTACTTAAACAAAAATAATTTTTTAAGTGTGTTCCTTTTAAAGATGTTAATCCGAGAAGTCTTAAGGCAAGCTAACAACTAATTTATAAGCCCGATAATTTTAGATAATTTATTATTTGCGTCAAAAAATACGCAGTTTTTAATGATTAAAAACCAGATTTTATTGCTGTCTTCAAAAGATTTTTTCAGCTTGATAGATTTGAATATAAAAGTTTAGTTTTATACAAATAAAAATACTCGAAAAGTTATGAAAAATTCAAAATGTAGCATATTATTCTATAGAATTTTGATAATGATATAACAACTATAACTTCCGCAGAGCTTAGTCCAAGCGTGACCTGTTTTTATCTGAAAACACAATCTACCAGATAATTCATCTGGATAATACAAAGACCTATGTGTTTCAGCTATATTTTGTATAATTATGTTATTATGATTGTTTATTTAAATGGAACACATACTGACAGCTGCCAACTGCCACCAAGTGTCAAGTGCCAAGTTTCGTTCCAATCCAACTCAGTCTCAAGGCGAGCGACTCCCAAGCGTGTCGCGTATGTTAATACTATCAATAGTAGAAGAAGCTACTCGTAAAGCAGACCACCAACAGCGAACTTGAGTTGGAAACCGTTAGTCAGGCGGTAATAATAGTTTGTTAATTTGTGTATATTGCATATATTTTCATAGACATTATAGTGATACGTTTTTTTTTTTATCTTTTTCCGGCTGACAGCAGTAGTTGATTAATTATGCGTAGCATTAAAACGTTTTTCAAGCTTATGATTAAGTTATTCAGCTGCACATAAAGTTATATATATATTTATTTGCTGATATAGATAGCGAGACAAACATGCAACCAAATCCAATACAAATAAATCAATATAGTACAATCAATATATGAATATATTCAATCGGTTCGATTTCATGGTGCGATAAACAGTCATTCGAATTATTCGGACTTGCCAACTTTAAACCCAACCAAAATCAGCACACACAGCAAGGCGCAAAAAGCATACAAAAGACAAAAAAAAACATGCGATACCAAGCAACAAAAAAAAAACGGCTCAAAATTTATTGTACGCTGACGGCTTTTTAATGAAAACCACTGGCTACCAAAATAAAAAAAAAACACAAGCCGAATTAATGAAGGTGTGTATTTTGCGCATGTGTCGATGGACGATGTACAAGTTTCGATTTCTGTTTCAGTTTATTTCAGTTTTTTTCGTTTTTTTTTATGCCGGCATAAGTTCAAAAACGCACACACACAGCCACACACAGGCATTATCATCGAAAAAAAAATCAATATGCTAACTAGTGTGTGTGTGAATTTATCATGCATAGATTGATCAGCATATGAATCAATTTAGCATAAGAATCAAAACGTTTCTCAAATGTATACAATTTTTATTGCTGTTTCATTCATTCGTTGAACATGGCTTAAATATATATATATATATAGATATTTGTGTGAGGCAGCAACCCAGTTCATTTCGAACTTTATTACACTAGCTGAGCCATTTATAAAAGTCGAATTGAAATTCGATATTCGATGTGTTCCTTTACCCAATATGCAGACAGTTTTTGAATGGCCTGTTTTCGAAATTAAGTTGCAACAATTGCTTAATGGGCAGCTCTCACGCGCATGTTTGCTATAATCGTATAACAGCAACAACTAAAACGTGAACAACTCGAACTACAACTATATATGACATTTTAATTATGTTGCTGTCAAATTGTTGTTGCTACAAAAGCAAGCGTAGACAGCAACAACAACGAGTCTCAATTGTAATTAATATTATTTAATAACAGTCGTTGGCATCGCTGCACTGCCGTCAAGTGCGAATACACAATACACAATAAAATAAAAAAAACACACACAGATTGAAATGTTATGGAAGTGTTTTGTCATCGGCATGAAATGGAGATGAGCCGCAAATTAACATTGCATATTCATTTTGATAACCGTGACTTAAAGTTGTTCTTTTTGCATATTACAGTGATTATACAATGTGAGTCTTGAACACATTTTACATACATAATTGTACATATTTAACTGTAAATTTATTTCCTTATTTTGCGTTTTTCTTATTTTACTATAATAAGATATTATAATTGATTATTACTTGACATAATTATGTATTTATTCTTCTTAATTATTCATTACATAAACAAGTCTTAAGAAATAAAATTAAGCATAATAGAAATAGTTTATAATGGAAATATATATATATCATATGTATATATATATATATATAAAATAAAACAAACAAAATTATTATATATATATATATAATATCTCATATGCGTGAATATTTATAAAAATAATTTTGTTTGTTTGAAGCTTTAAAAGATTTTTTTACAAATTTAATCTGCCTCATTGAAACAAAATTAAATACTAAATAATTAAGTATATTATTTTGAATGTCTTAATATATAATTTTGATCTTTTAGTCATTGAAGCTGTTGAAATAAATCCGTTTTTAAAAATGAACATGACATTTTTTCTCTTATTTTATTCAAAGTGCAATTAATTCTGCCAACTTCTGACAAATACTTAACGAATAATTGACCGCTTGTTGTTCTTATTGTTATTGTTGTTGTTGTTGTTGTTGTTGAGCATCTCTGACATGAAAAACAGGCAGCTTTAAGTGGGTGGGACAGTTACACAATTGCTGAAAGATTGATGGGGCGCCGGAAGCGCAGCAGGCAACAAGGATGCGCCATCATCATTTTGACTGACACTGATGTGGCTGGCCACTTGCATTGGACAACCTTTCTGCGATCCCCTTCCCCACATTGCGGTCAACGCAATCGTTGATAAATGGCAATATAATATGTACATAGTTGTTGTTGTTAGTTAGTTCCGCACAATCGATGTCATAGATAGATAAACAAAAGTGTGTGCAAATATTTTTTCGCAACTATCAATTTTGTCTGATTAGAAAGCGAGAAAATAATCAGCCGACGACCTCGTTGCACACAATTATTGTTACATCAAATGGAATTGTTGTGTTCTTGTTAACCTTAAAGATAAAACTATATAAAATATGACACCAAAGAACAGCATGTTACTGAGTCAGTTAGTTTCGCGGGAATACCGTTTTGAGAAGTGTTTTGTTAATTGATTTTTTTAAGAAAACAAAAGAAAGGTTGCCTGAGTCAGTTTCCTAGTAATACTGAAAACACTATTATTATAAATGAATATTGACAGGATGGTGTTGTAAACAAGTTTTTAAAGCATATTTTCCTTTAGATTTGCTTCCGTTATGTTAGACACATGTATCAGCTTAACAGAACGAAACGAATAAATCAATGAATAAGTATCGAGCGTTGAGTGCTGTTCGGTGGGTGGCAGCACGCTTAAGACTAACAAAGACAATAAATTGAGTCATAAAACACAAAGCACAAATCATCAAAAAGAATAAGTTGATAACAGTCAGATGCTGTGCCAAATGAGCTGCTGCCAATATTTTTTTGCGCTTGTTTAACATGCGTACGCACCAAGAACTCTCAGACACATCGATTATTTTCAGCTACAGATTCAAATGCAAAGAGCCAAGAATCGAATGGAATGGTTGTTGTTGGGGTTTTTAGATTTTTGTTTTTTGTTTTTTCTTGCAGGCGCCGTCAGTGAAGGTCAATAATGTTTGTTTAAATTTCAGCTGTTTATTGTTTAAGCGCAAATAAAACGTAATTAAGAGGATGGCTAGGTAGGAAATGTAAACTAGCAATCGAACAACCCAATAACAACAACAACAACAACAACAAGAAACAACAGGCACAAACAAGTTGCACAAAAAAACTGAAAAATATATTCAACATACAACAAAGAAGTTGGGTTTTTTCTTATATTATTTCATATTTTTGTAAAGCATAATTTTTTTTTTTTTAATATTTATGTAGTTTTTTGTGAAATAAAATAAATCAGGAGTGCAGCCTGAGACGTCACTGAGAAGTCACTAAGGGTCTCTCTCTTTCTCTTTCTCTCTTCTTGCCTGTTGCAGTGCGATCACAATCCAAACGTCATGTGTGGCATTCGCGTTGCAAGTAAGGAGACAACTACATGCAACGTTTGTGTGTGTGTGTGTGTGTGCTGTGGCCTAAACCAGTTGTGGCCCAAGTAGCCGGCGCAATCGTTTGTACTTGTTAATGGCTTTGTACGCGTAATTATTTTGGCAAGAAGCCGTGTTGGCCGCGACGATCAAGCCGATCAAGCTGATCAAACCGTTCAACCGATCACCAAGTTTTCGGTGCGAAGCGGAAATCGCGCTCTCATGAACCTGGTCCAATTTTTTGGGCGAGTTACCCATGTTATACAGACAACTACATCCTATGCATGTTGTATGTAGTATTTGCTTGGCCCTCTCTTGGTGAAAGGCTCAATTGGGATTTGTTCTGGTGCACGTTCATTTTGGTTGTGGTTGTTGTTGTTTTCGTTTTTGCGTTTTGCGTTTTCTGGATATTTAATTGGGTGTTTTTATTGGCTTTTAATGATACGCGAAATGATCGAAGCTCCTGGCCTCAGGCCATGCGCTCTGCCCCCTTAACTTATCTGTATCACTGACCGAAAGAAAAAAACAAAACCAAAAATGCCACGCCCCATTTGTGCAGGCATGCAGCAAACAAGTGATTGTTGCCCCAAAACCAGCCAGCTGCAAGTCTGAGCTCTGGTCAACATAAAGTTCAATCAATGTCTTTGCCGGCAATTATTAAAGAACACAATAAGTTGTTTCTTTCAAGAGAAGCTTTCAGAAACTTATGCAAAACAGGTCATGTTGTTAATTAATTCAATTAATTTCATTTTTTAAAATATGTATTTTAAAATTTACGAAAAAAAAAAAAATATTAATGAGTCTTTTAGCCTTTAGCCATTTTGCTGCCTAATTTAATTAATTTACTTTTTAAAATATGTATTTCAATACTTTAGCAATAATTAATCAAAAAGAATATAACTGATCAAGAAATCATCTTAAATTAATAAGTTTTGCTTTTCAGCAGTATTTTCAAGCCATTTTTGACTGCCAGAGGCGCAGGCAACATTTCCTTAGCGACATTTCTTTTAACAACATGTTGCTGACTTTAACATTTTGGGAATCTTATGGCATCGTTGATCAGAGCTGTTAAGCTGCTTAGCTTAGTTAAAAATCGTTTATTAAAGCTTAAATCATGTTTCCTTCCTTCATAGTCTGGGTCCCTATTATCCTTTCAGCACAATTTCTTATATATTTTGCTTAACATTTAAACAACTTTGTAGCCGCAGCAGCTGATAGCTAAAGCTGACCGCGCAGTTGACGCATCTGCTCGCTCTCACCGTGTGTGCCGGCGACAGGTTGATCGCCAGCTTCTTTGCGGCTCTGTTATCTGTCGCTGTTGCTCGGCTGCTGCTCTGTCGCTGTCACTGCCTCTGTCGCTATCGTCGGTGCCGTTGATGTTGGTATATAAACGTAAGCGTCGGACAGCGTCCAATCAAACAGACGACGCCTTCAAGTCTAGCTACACGTACGAGAGTGGAGTTGGAGTCGTCGGCAATATTTTCGTGACGCTTTTGTTTTCGGTATTTGGACAACAGAATTTTTTTTAAATCCTTTTCCACACATTTATGTTATTCGCTTGAAACGCGGCAAACAAAATTAACTAAAAATTTAAATTTAAAATCTAAAGTGCATTAATTAAATATAAGACTGTCTGTTCCACATGAAAAGCTTATATTTAAAACAAAAGTAAATAAAAAGTGCTCAATTAAAGTGAAAAAGTGATTAAATTTGATAAGTTTTAACAAATTTAATAAATTAATATAACAAAAATGATGAAGATGCAGCAAAATGCGTTACTTTCTGTGGCAATCATGCTGATTTCCTGCGGAGTGGCATTTGCCTGCCATGGAAAGCTAATCGGTAAGTAAAATAAAACACAAAACAAAAAATAAAAATTGCCCACTTGACCATCCTCAATTAGCTAGACTGAAATCATTTGTATGCAATATGCCTATTTTGGGGCATTAAAAATCGAGTCAAATATAAAATTTAAACAGATATTTGCCTGTGTGGCATGCATAAATAGTAAGCGACAAAAATAATGCATTTCAGTGTTTAAGCATTGAAAATGTATTGTATATTTAATTTTTGTATTATGTTCTGTTTTGAAGGCACGTTTTTGTCATTTGTTTTATGAATGAATGAACAAAAAAAAAATGTTTTTATGAACTGTGCAAATATTTGCCAACACAATGTTTTGTTTGGTTAGCGTTTAGCGAAAGCCAAAAAGTATTCGAATGCGGGGTGTGCTCAAGAGCTTTCTGAAACTCAAAGCAACTGGATTTTTAAAAATGATTTCACATAAATTGTTATAATTAATTGTTTTTGGGAAGCAACAAACTAATGAAACCGGTTTGCATTTCAAGTTTAGATAACATTTTAAAATATAACGAACAAACTAACAAATAAAAATATTAGCAAATAATAATCTCCGATTTGCTTAAAGGCCAATCAACTCAACAAAAAAAACATATATATTTAATATTATTTATTGTATTAGCATTTCGTTAGCCGTTGGCATATAATCATTTCAAATTAATATTGTTTCTAACAACACAGTTATGAAACTGTGCAAAAGTGAATCCGAAACAAGCTCATTGAACTGATCGAAACAAATAAAGTGTGAAGGTAATTTGTCTTTGTGATTCGTGCAAGAATTGAAAGTCACCCAATTATAAGGCGTCTCGAATCAAACACCTGCTTGAATAGAAAAAAATATTCGAAATGAACTATTCAAAAAAGCATTTAATTTAATGGTTTTGGGGCGTGTTTTGTCAAGTGGATCAACGAAATGGCCAAAACGTTTTAACGCTTTTTAAGCAATTTTCAAATGTTCTGCACACGCAGACACCGTCTATTGTTATTACCAGTTGTTTGTTGATGAAATAGCTAATTATAAAAACTGTTGAAAAAAAAAAATGGTTTTATAGTGCGCGTGTGCGCGTTTTTGCTTAATGATTGCTTTTTACGCTTCGAAACTCAATCGATATAGATAGCGAATCATAATAGAGATATAGACAGAGAGATAACGAAAGAGATAAAGAATTTACAGTTGAGCTAGCTCACAAAAGTTTGTGGCTGAAACGTTTTTTTGGCTGCCGGCATCAATCAAACAAAAGCTTGCCACGCTAATAATGTAATTAAATATGTAGATGCTCTCAACGAAGAACGAAACAACGGAACAACCAAACAAACGAACGAACGAACGAACAACGAACAGAGCAGTCAACAAGGGTAGCTGGGTGATAATCAGTAAATGATAAATGGAAACAAAACATGTTGCGGCCAACATAAAGCATAACTATGCGAATTAACTCGAGCTAAATGCGTCCGAAGGGTTCACAACGTGTGATGCCAAGTTAAGCATCATCGATGTGTAGCTTGCAACATTGCCGTTCAAGGTGAAGTCAACGCCTGGTTCCGAAACTGCAGTTAAGCACTTGTTAACATATTGTTGGCATTTGGCTGCCCTCTGTCTGCCTCAAGTCTTAAGTTTTTTTTTTTTTTTTTTAGTTCAGATCAGTCTCTCTGTCTCGGTTTTTTGAGGCTATTCAAGTTTGTTGCTTAAGTCTTTCGTTTTGTCGTGTTTGTGGCTGGCACAAAAGCAATATTGGAAGCTCTTGACGTTTCGTTGTCAACATTATCCGCACTTGATCATCTCGTTTGTTTGGTGGTTGTTTTTTTTTTGTTGTTTTCTTTTTAGCATATGTAAATATGTTGCGGAAACTGATCGACAGCTTTATGTGCAATTTGTCAGAGTAGGTTGTTTACTAAACAATAAATTTGCATAGCGCCCGACAATGCACTCAAGCATCAAGCATTCTGATTGATGCATATTGACTTAAGCATCTGTACATAGTACATATGACTTGTAGCCTTATTGTGCGTGTTGATGTTTTGCTTACCGGTTCGCCATCAATATTCTGTTTAAACTGATATTTATGTTAATATACAACTCTGTTTTGTATGTTTAGTATAGCATAAGACTAACACATCTTTAATTTGACAGCTGCGGTTAAGTTTGAAGCTCAACGGGTTCTGCAAAATGCTCGCCGCTCGCTCGCTGTTCACTGCTATTTTTAGTCGCCGTACTAACCTTGACAACAAATACAAAAAACAAAAAAACACAAAGCTTTAAAGCTGCCTCAGAAGCGACAGCAAACGTTGCGTTCGGGGACAAAAATTGAGCAGCTCTATTGACTTCTAGACCCATATTTGCGCAAACAAAGGCATCAAAGCGTAGCTGTAAATTGATTAACTTGCTTTATACCCTTGACGTCATTAAAAACTGGTTATAATAGTTATAAAAAAGTTGAGCATGGGTTTGTTGTGGCCAAAGGGAATCAATTTTCAAGTCCATCTTCATTATGTGTCCTAACTGATTGATTGCTATCAACGCAATGCCCAAACGGTGAGACATACCCACTTATCGTAGGTAAACATAACCAACTATAGGTAGAATAAGAAGACACAATTTTATATATAAGGTTGAAAACTCTAAGTACAGGGTATCTGTTAATCGAGCTATCACTCTCTCTCAGACGCCAAAGAGATCATTCATACATGTTTTATCTGTTATTGGGCGCGTCAAGTTGTCTGTGTCTGTCTGGCTTAAGCACATTGCTGCCGCTTCACTTGACCGGGCCGACTGAGATGCCATGGCCGAAAGTCAAGAGTAGGAAGAGTTGTATGCTCTCACGTCCCATGGGAGCGCAATCAGCGCCCATCGTAGCACCGTGCAGGTTCTGGCATTATTATAATTATTAAAAATTATTAAGCGCTCGTAATTATTTAAATGAAATGCGGCAGCATAAAACACGCCCCATGTCCAAAAACAGTTGCAAGGACCAAGCAACCAACCAACGTCAGCAGTTTCAGTATTTTATTTTATTTTTTTTGGTATTTCCTGCTTATGCTTACATCGCATATGAGGCTCACGTACATAGGCCTAATTAACACCCCGAGGCAATTTTATATGCAATACTTTGCTTCAAGTTTTGCAATTGTGTGATTGGGTTTTGTGAGTTTAAATGAAAAGATTAAGAATTAACTTGAACACACTTGAAATAAGCTTAGTTGACTTAATAGCCAATTTGTCTGACACACTTCACACCATTTTATCATGAGTCAGCCAAACAAAAAAAAAAAAACAAAAGCTTAAAACAAAAACAAAAAAAGGAATTTAAAAAAAATGTTAGCTAATGGATAAATGTTGGATTTTTAATTGACGCCTTTGAGCAGCACGCGCCACTTTAATTTCTAAATGTTAATTGATTTTTTCGTTCCTTTTTTGTGCTTTTACCTTAATTCGTGTTCTATTTCAAACGTGAACCGGTTAAAAGCCAAAAAGAAAAAGAAAAGTAAAAAGAATATTTAAACATTAATTTCTAAACATATGCAAAAATTTATATGGCGCTCAATTTTTTATATAATTTACATGCTATATAGTTATGTGCCCATAAACGCATTTATAAAAACTATTAAACTTAATGGTAATTTTTAATACCCCGTTTAAAGTTCCCCCAGAGACTTGAATGAAATTTCAACCAAAAAAATTTGAAACCGGCTTTCATGAGAGCGGCAAGCATCATTAAGCCAAGTCGCTACAAAATCCACAAGACATACGCATAATGAAATACAATCAGAAAAAACAGCGAAAAAAAGTTAAATTAATATTTTAATCCCGAACCCAAAAATAGAGATGATAGCATGTCCCCAAAACTCATCAACATATTCTTACAAATATATATATATTTTATGCTAATTTCGACCTAATCATTTCAGCATCGGGCATTAGCACCGAGGAGAGATCAATCATCTTGAAGGAACACAATCGCCTCAGGCAACTTGTTGCCACCGGACGCTATCCGGGCCAACCTGGAGCAGAGAATATGCGTGAAATCGTCTGGGATGATGAGCTGGCAGCCCGTGCTCAGCAATGGGCCGATAATTGTCAGTTTCGACACGATCCACATCGCACAATAAGTAAGTATCTGAGAAATCGCCTAAGCCTCCCTCTTCTTTTTGTTTGGTGAAGTTTTTGCACGAAATTCCTCCCTATCTTAAATATATATATAGCACATGAAATGCCGACAATATGACAGCCGGCAGTCTTTGGGTTTTTCTGATTTGCATGTTCTCAATATATGAAAATTATGATGGTAAAGTATTTCATTTCATCTGGTGATCGTGCACGCAACGCTATAAAACACTAAAACTAACCTTGCTAAGCTTGCCTATATTTCATCTGAAACATCTAGCTAGTTCTTTGCCTTAGGTGGTCTTTTAAGAGTAAATTTATTGATCCAGCTTTACTTTCAACTCTAGATCGCTTTACAATGGGCCAAAACTTGGCCGTTATTTGGAGCACCGCACCACTGGAAGCCGACGATGGGGATTTTCCCTCGCGCATCCAGAACTGGTTCAATGAGGTGCAAAAGTATTCCTTTGGCGATGCCTGGTCACCGAAAACTGGCCACTATTCCCAGCTAGTCTGGGGTGAAACCAGCTTGGTGGGTTGCGGCTTTGCCGAGTATAAGGATAACATCAAATATAACAAGCTCTATGTGTGCAACTATGGACCAGGGTAAGCATATAATTCTTGTCTGTAGTCTCTAGAAATAGAAGAAGAAAAATCTTAGCTTCGAACAATTTTAACAATATTTTTTCTTGTTCTTCCTTTTAGTGGCAACGTTGTCGGCTACAATCCCTATGAGGCTGGCAAACCCGCTTGCTCCACGTATGGCATGAAACCCTCGTCGCGTTATCACGGACTTTGTGCCGCTCCTGGCGAAACTCCGGCGATCTCCAATAGCGTCTATGGCAGCAATACAATTGAAACGTATGAGTTTAGCTACAGCAACAACAACAACAACCAGAACAATAATAACAACAAGCCGACTAACAACATTAACAAGAGCCTATTACCAAATCAAAAGAGCAACAACAACAAGAACAACAACCAAAATAATCCTCACACCCAATTTGCCTCCTCCTCCTTTTCCACCACCTCCAAATTCATTCAACAGGCAGCAACAGCAGAAGCAGCAGCAGCAGCAGCGTCGTCGACGTCCGGCAGCTCCTTTGGCAGCGAGATCCGTGGCGGCAGCCAGGCCTTCACCAGGGAGAATAATCAACAGCATTCCGGCCGGTATAAGCACAAGCTCGAGGCGTATCGTCCCAGTGCGGCGGAGTTCGAGAAATCCGTACAGAAGCATACAATACTACGCACCTATATAGAGCCCAAACTTGAATCCAATCCCAATGAGCAACAACAGCAGCAGCAGCAGCAGGAAACCAAGGATCTAACAGAAACACCTAGCACACCGAAACCAAGTCGTGGTTGGAGCATTTTAACTTGGCGTGGTTAGAAAAGGAAAAACCAACACGCTTTCAAACATCTTCCACTGCCATGCCACTTGTATATGCCGCAGAATGTATTAGCTCACCCAAGCCACGTAATAACTACTATGTAGTGTCATTAGAACCATCTTTGATTCTGAGTTTCTTAAACTTTATACCTAGTGCTACACCCAGAAACTATCTTTACTACTATTGTTCTCTATAGCTAATAATAGGTTCTTACTTATTTAAACATTCCCATTTAAAAAAAAAACTGCCATATGTTGTAACATTAACTTTAGCATTATACTTTTCGAAATTATATTCTAACATAATTTTTTAAATTATTTATATTATTTTTGACAATTCGACTGCTTGCAACAGCTGAAATACTTTTGACATCAATCATTCAATCAAACCAATTACCGAATATTTGTATCAAATGTTTGTACCCTAAAAAGAAATAATCTAACAGCATCTAACATCAAATTTATGATACGTTTGTGTTCGAAGCAAAATAAAACAGCAAGATGATATATTAAAATGGAAATTGTTATTACTTCGGAAAATTCTTTTTCATCATTAAACTTCATCGTATCAACATCTAATGAAAGCCAGCAAGAGCGAGTCAAAACTCAACTGCGCATGTGTTAAATTAAAGGAGAGAGAAAGAGATAACTGGGCGTCTGCTGAATATTTGCTGAATAATATTAAAAGCAAGAGCACGTTTTTAGAGGAGAGAGAGAAAGAGAGGGCGTAAATTGATAAGAACTATAAAGCCGGAACATCATAATGATGCTGCATAAGTTCAGGAACAATTAATGCGGATGTTGAACATGCATTGCAAGTTAATAATAAGAGTAATACAATTCAGGTGTAGCTAATGGGCTTTATATCCTGTGTTGCATGGCTGAATGCACGCTATGCATGAATGCTTGAATGCATTATTAACCTATGCACCAACAAATACACCTCACCTAACTCAACTCAAGGTCACAAGAGAGATAAGTACTACTATAGGTGTGATAATCTGCAACTAAGTTGCGATTTAAACCATTTTCTGCCCTTGGGCTATAATAATAATGTGCTTGAAGTTTGTTAGTTTCTGCAAAGGGTATGTTATACTTGACTTTACCGACACGTTTTTCTTGTTGCTTCTTCACAAAAGTATGAAGCACACACCGAGGAGCAATCAATGTTGCGATTAGACAGACCCGCACCCCTTATCTAAACGTTCTTTTGGCCAAGGCATTTGTTTTGTTCTTTGGACTTTTTTGTTGTTTCTGGCATTTAGCTTTTGTTATTTGTAATTGTGCAGTTTATCTGCTTCAGCTGCTGTAGATGTCCCCAAATGTGGCAGACCTATTACACTGGAACATGGCTCATAAATAGCTATAAATTTCAAACACAAACACTCACACACACATACACACAATGGGTGTCAATTTCATGTGTGACATGAAATTAAGATAGGCGAACATTGCTGTCAAATGAATGTGAATGTGAATGTGAATATGTACATCGGTATCATGCAACATATGACAGCTATAAAACATACAACAACAAAGCGGGGAAAAGGGTAGCGGGTTGATGATTCAGAGTGCTGTCTGATGTAAATGGAAATATAATTCTATGTTGGTGTATATTTACTCAATTGTTAAAAGTAACTCGTGTCCATGCCCAAAGAATGCACTTCATCATCTTGAGCAGTCCTCGAATCCTGGTAGCGTGAAATTAACTGCCAGCGGAAGTTCTTGGGGCACTGAACAGGACAGGACAAGCAACTTTTATTTATACATTTCGCCAGCCGCCATACATTAAATTATGACACGCACTGTACGCAGCAAAGTGTCGTTTACTGTCACATCCAGAAGAAAGCGAACGGAGAATGGAAATAATAATACTTATTCTTATGCCTCGTCCTGTTGCAATGTGCAATGTGACAAATGGAAATATTTTTCTTTCTTTATTTTTTTTAATACAAATGTCAGTTTGCCGCAGGACCAGCTGTCAGCAGTGTGAAAATGCAATATTTGAGCTTATGCGTGAGAGAGTTTTTACTGCTGTGGAGCTGTTGAAAAGAAAAATAAAATTAAATAGCCCTGTGCAATTAAGCAGCCGCAATCGGGCTCCGAATGGGCAACCCACTTGAAGGGCCCAAGGAAACACAGCACCCAAGGACTGTAAAACCGTTGGCCCACATTAACTGGGCTTATGAATATCAGCGCATTAATTTCATTTCCTTAAATTGCTTCATCCTCGCTTTCCAGACTTTTCGTAATCAGGCATAACGAGAGATACCCTTTTTATATTTATGTATTGTAAGTCATTTTATCAAAAAATCATACCTAAAACTTTTGAATCATTTTTGAATACCAATCTTCAAAGCTTTTTTAGCTGTTCATTTATTGTCATATTTGGTCTTACAGGGTATTTTACTGTTGAGAACATCTGCTATTAATTTACAGTTGGTTCCAACTTCTGGCAAATGTCATTTTTGTGTGCTGCATAAAAGAACTTTTGTGCTTAAGATCCTCGTTGATAAAGAAAATATATAAACGTACGTAATCTCTGTAGATTCTTAATTGTCTTTACGAAAAATTTTAACTTTTATGAGCACATTCTGTACTATTTTAGCAAATTTGCAAGCATCAAGAAATGCGCAGAACGTTAAAGCTTAACAGTTCATAACTGCTCTACTTTTAGCTATCTAACTATTTAAATGGACAACAAATTTACGTCAACTTCACAATTATCTTAAGACATTGTAAAATTTGGTGTTTGTTTATAGATGTGTCGAAGCGAAGTATAAGAGCTCATGTTTTGAAATTTAGTCAGTGAAAAGTATCCGAATCAGTATGTTCGGAAAGCAGCAAGCCAAATGTTGGAGATCAAAATAAGTCAAAACTATGCGAGAGAACCAACAAAGGTAATAGAAGGAATGGCGTTTAGTTAATGCAAGTGATTCGCGATGGACCTGTGATACCTTAGAGCAGTGGTCGGGGAACCGGGGTAAATTTTCCCGAATGGGGTAAAAACGCAATTTTTGGGGGGTAAAAAGAAACTTCTGTGAGTGAAAAGTATATATTTTTCTTCGTCATGGGGTAATACCAACTTTCACATAAATATTTTGGTGTAATGATTAAAAGAGTTTAAACGAACTAAGACTCAATAACGAATTTAAAACTCGAAATGCATAAAGTTCTACAACAATGGGCACTCTTATAAATTTTCCCATTTTGCCAGGCATACCAGGTCAGCAGCAAGCGATGTATAAATTCTCATTATATACAATGGCATACTTTTAGGCTGGTTTTTTATTCATAATATAATTAATTGTGCAGCATACTTTTGTAGTTAAATATATATATATATATATATATATATATAGTTGCATACTTTTAGGCTGGCTTTTTATTCATATTGTGCTTCATCATACTTTTGTAGTTAAATATAAAAACCAGTGCTCTTGTTACCTATTCTGTTCGCCTGGTAATTGGCGTCGAAAATACTTAAAAACTCGATGAGATCGAAAAAGAATACTAAGAATACCAATCTAAACAAAAATATTTTGGGGTAATGATTAAAAATGCATTAATTTTTCTAAGAAAAACATTTTTATTTAAACATATGAACAAACGAGAAGCACCTAAGTTTATATATATATCTAATTTTAGTCCATGCCCTATATTATTATTAATAATTGATTGTAGATTTTTTATTAGATTAATTTGTTTTTGAGGTAAATAAATACGATCTTTAACGATACGAGCAATACAAAAATATCTTATATATCCTTTGTTGGGTGGGAATCGCAACCGTCCTTGACTGCAAAACCGATGGATCCTTAATGATATTGACGAATTTTGACCTAAAATGTGTTGAATTTTTTTTTAAATACTCCTAAGCCACTTAAATCCTTATGGATTTTGAAAGGACATGTTGCGTGAGAGTTTCAAGGACCTACTCTATCGAACTGCATTCAAGGATTATGGGGTCATCTAAGAACAAAAACACTTGTAAAAATTTCACTCTGCGGCCGAGCGAAAATAAGAAAACACCATAAAAGTGCAGTTTTCTCGGAAACCACAAGGACGATTTGAATATCCTTTGGCCAGTTGGTAGCCCTGGCCAAAACCAAATGTCTGACATAGGACACGTTTGAGTCCTTTATGATTTGGCCGAGTTATAACCAATTTTCTGTTTTAAACATTTATACTTTTATTCCAGCTGTTTGAAGGACTATCGTCCTTTGAACTACTTTGCTCGTATCGGCGGGCCCAGGCCTAAATGTGGTCCAAAGGACATCCGGATAGTCCTTAAAATAGCCGAGATATCGACGATTTTGTAATTTTTAAAATTTTTTCTGACCTACCCCCTGTAAAATTTTTCGAAAATTTTTTTTCGCGAATCCTGGAGATCCTTAAAAGCAAATCGATAGATCTTGTTGCTGTGAGTTCAAAAATGTATTTGCCTTAAAGATCCTTAAGGAAATGTTCAAGTTATGGCTTAAAATCTAATGTCCTTTTTGGCGAACATTTATATACACATGGAAAAGCTCTATCGAACTGCATTTAAGGATAGCTGCGATATCTAGAGATCCAAATACTTGTTGGTCACGCGATTCGTAACGAATAAAATAACAACATTGCACAAGTTACATGACAATTCTCATTATATATATTTGCATACTTTTAGGATGGCTTGTTATTCATATTGTCCTGCATTCTTTTGTAGTTAAATATAAAAACCTGTGATATTGCTGTCTATTCTGTTCGCCTGGTACTTGGCGTCAAAAGTACTTAAAAACTCGTAAGATCGCCAACAAAATACCGCCAAGCTTTCGTCGAGTTTCTGCTAGTTTTTTCTAGTTTTTGACTCAAGTTTACCAGGCGCACAGAATCACCAGCAAGTGATGTACAAATTTTCATTAAATATATTTGCATACTTTTAGGAAGGCCAAGAAATTCTTTATTTGACTTAAAAAAATAAATTTTTATTGCATACTTTTAGGCAGGTCAATATAGTCTTTATTTGGCTCAAGTATAAATTTTCATTGCATACTTTTAGTAGGTCGAGATTTTCATTTTATAAGTTTAAGTATAAGTTCAGCCACCTCTTGCTGCCCATTCTGTTCGGCTGGTACTTGGCGTCAAAAATAATAAAAATAACTCGATGGGATCGTGAAAAAATACTGCCCAGCTTTTTTCTTCGAGTTTTGGCTAGTTTTGGACTTATCCCATTTTTCCTTTGTTGGGTGGGAATCGCAACCGTCCTTGACTGCAAAACCGATGGATCCTTAATGATATTGACGTATTTTGACCTAAAATGTGTTGAATTTTTTTTTAAATACTCCTAAGCCACTTAAATCCTTATGGATTTTGAAAGGACATGTTGCGTGAGAGTTTCAAGGACCTACTCTATCGAACTGCATTCAAGGATTATGGGGTCATCTAAGAACAAAAACACTTGTAAAAATTTCACTCTGCGGCCGAGCGAAAATAAGAAAACACCATAAAAGTGCAGTTTTCTCGGAAACCACAAGGACGATTTGAATATCCTTTGGCCAGTTGGTAGCCCTGATCAAAACGAAATGTCTGACATAGGTCATGTGCGAATCCTTTATGATTTGGCCGAGTTATAACCAATTTTCTGTTTTAAACATTTATACTTTTATTCCAGCTGTTTGAAGGACTATCGTCCTTTGAACTACTTTGCTCGTATCGGCGGGCCCAGGCCTAAATGTGGTCCAAAGGACATCCGGATAGTCCTTAAAATAGCCGAGTTATCGACGATTTTGTAATTTTTAAAATTTTTTCTGACCTACCCCCTGTAAAATTTTTCGAAAATTTTTTTTCGTGAATCCTGGAGATCCTTGTAAGCAAATCGATAGATCTTGTTGCTGCGAGTTCAAAAATGTATTTTTCTAAAAGATCTTTAAGTAAATGTTCAAGTTATGGCTTAAAATCTAATGTCCTCTTTCCGAAAATTGATATATAAGTAAGAATAAGCGATCTGCCTAAGAGTATGTATACTTTTTTTTATTATTTTAAGAGGGTAGTTAAGCCAATGCATAAACCTTATTTGTTTCCACACAACAGCGGTCGAGGAACCACTATGGGGTAATATCAACTTAAATAAAAATATTTTG